>VZSE01014389.1:3141583-3223824 GCA_013398275.1 Promerops cafer | reverse complement strand
CGGGGCTGGGACTGAAGTGTGGGACGGGCGGGGCGCCGTGGCCTCAGGGCTCCGGGGCCTCGGGGCGCCGCGGCCTCGGGGCTCCGGGGCCGGCCCTGCCCAGCATGGAGCTCGTGCCCTGGCCGTGGGGTCACTGCTCCCGCAGCTCTCCTGAGCTCTCCTGTGCAGGCGGTAGCGCGGGCGGAGGTCACGGCGAGCTCGGATGCTGCCTTGGGTCCAGACAGCCCCGCTCCGCTCGCTTGGGGCCGCATCACCAGCCTTGGTTGCAGCGTAGATCCACCACCAGGTCCACAGGCCATCCCGTAACCCAGGTCACCTTTTCTGGGCCTCTACAGGCACTGCGGCTTGCTAAAGCTGTCACCTCAACAAAACCCTTCCTGCCAGCAGTCACTAACACCCCAGTACGCCTTTTGGTGTTACTGGCAATGCTTCTCTAACACCTTTCTTGGAGTGTGTTAGACTTATGGTCCAGAATTTTATTCCCAGAAACTTGGCCATGTGCCTACAGGTGCTGGTTGCTGAGCCTTTCTTTGCTGGTTCTATCCTTCGGCCTATGGAAGCCAGTCCTTTAAGAGGCTGTAGCTAGGTAGGAATTATACTGGGTGTTACCCCTGTAAGGGTTCTTATTCCTCGTATGCATGTCATGTTTTAAGGGGCTGCAGTGTGTCTTAAGTGTCCTGAGGAAAAAAAGCTGTTTAACTTGGACCATGCCCTTTTTTCAGAAGGAAAATATTAAATGTATATCTAGGTATGTTGTGGCCACAGAAGATACAGAGCGAGGAGATTAGTTAATTGACAAGAAAAATTATTTTTTCTTTAAACTTCCAGGAAAACCTTGTTGGTCTGCACCCAGTTTCTGAAGACCTTATTTCCCTGCCATTTGTATAGATTTCTGTTGGAGAGAGGTTATACCGGTTTAAGAGGTGGCCAAATAGATCCTCTCAATCTCTCAGCACCAAACCCAGGTGTGGGGACTAAGTAAAAATGTGACTGTTTCAAGTTTGACATTTATCGTCTTTAGAAGTCTTACTTTTTCTTACTCTTAGAGAGCACAAAGGAAAGGTGTAAGAAATCATTTCCATGTTAGCTATGTAAGACAAAATGTAAGATGACCTTAATATTGAGGCATCGTTGCCAGCACTTCCTTTAATAAGCACTCTGAGGTTTGCCCCACCCTTATATGACAGCCTTGATCTTCCTTGATCCTGAAGACAGGCCCTTTTTCCCCTCATAGGTTTGATTATAGGATCAGTGCATAATAGTCTGGCCAAGTGAGCTCCAGAAGATGGTAGGGATTGGCATCATGACTCAGAGAAGCCAAACAGAATCGTTTCATCTGCTCATCAGACAATTACATAAATTGCTGGGCAGAATCCATACAGACAGTCACTGGTTTTCACAAGTGCCTCTTACTGGCAGTGCCTGCTGTGGGACAGGTGAGGTTACTGTGCTGCTTACTCTCACCACAGTGGAGTGTGCTCACTGGCTGGCTGAGGTATTAATTACACGGGCTGTTGCAGTGCTTTTGTGGCTGGCTGGCTCTGTGCTGGAACTGAGCTTCTATGACAGAAGCAGGGCTTTCTATTTTAATTGCTTCTTTTGAGTGGGGGGAATGAACTTCTGTGGCTTGGACTTCCTTTCTCATACCTCAGTTAAGACTTGTCTGGTCATTCAGGGAACAATCTGCTTCTTCTCTAATGCTTTGGTGCATATGCTTGTTCATGGTCCCAGGTACCCCACCTGACAATCATCATCATTCTCATGAACTGCTGTTTAAGGTAAACAGGCAAGTTTTAATCATACAATTTGGCTAGTACCACTGACCTACAAACCAGGAGGTCTTTGAGGATTCACTAGGTGAACCACTGGAGGGGTTATTTTCTACTGGCTTAAATCCCAAATGACTGAAACTTCATTCTGGTTACTCATAAATGGAAAATGAATATCCGTGTCTGATCCACTGTTGTTCTGTACATGACACTGTCACTGAAGCCAGCAGGATAGTGAAGTGTAAATTAATTCTTGAGGCAGTGTGATTTGTGTCTTTCCCTTCATCTGAAGTAAAGTCTACATCAAATGCCAAGGCATTTGCTGAGGTGTGCAAATGATCTCCTGTAAACGAGTGGCTATATGTGAAATAAACCACATTTATTCCTAAGGTTGTGGGTAGTGCAATTTGTTTGCTGTCACTTTCTATGAAATGTGAATTATTTAAGCACTTTCTAATCTCAAATTTGAGCTATCACAGTCACTTTTCACTGATGGGTATTTATGTCTGGAAATTCTTTCAACATGGAGATACAGAGCAGGAAAACAAATTTCAAGTGTTTCCGAAATGGATTTGCAAGTAGGTTTACTAATCTTTACTAACGCGTGAGCATTCATATTTAGCAGAGTGTAAAAATAAACAGCTGAGATCTGCCCACAAAGCCACATATGCAATTTGCACAGCAGGATGTTTCCAAACAACAGAGACCTCAAAAGAAGTATTTTGCAGCTCTTGAGCCTGTGTTTTCAACCTAGGCCCATAAAGAGGTCTGATACTTACTTTAATGCCTTTATGGTTATACCTTTCTCAAGCAAAGCCTCTCCTCTTTAACAAGGTGCTTTGTCATTAAAAAAAAAAAGCTATTAAATAGCCTAGAGACTTGAAGTAGCATAGTAATCATAGTAATAATTTAAAAAAAAGTTTTCTAAAGCTTTTTGAGTTGATATTTTAGAACATCTGGAACATTGATTATAAAAGAAGCTGCTTGATAAGCTAATGAATTTGGGGATTTTGTGTTGTTTCATCCTGTTCTGCCTTTAGCATAAGAAGGGTTTTTTGTTAGGAAAATCTGCCCTGTGGGGTCAGATGTTTCAATGTCAGCATAATTGCCCACCTACCTAGTTACAACCATTAAAGCTGCAGTGGGTGGTTGCTCCAGTTGTTTTGTGGGAATTCTTGGTCCTCTGACTCAGGTTCTGGGATATAAATACCTTCAGAATCACAGAATGGTTGGGGTTGGAAGGGTCCTCTGAAGGCCATCTAGTCCAGCCCCCTTCCAAAGCAGATTCACCCAGAGTAGGTTACACCAATTGCATCCAAGTGGGTTTTGAGTATTTTCAGAGAAGGAGCTTCAACAACCTAAAAGAAGTCAATGAAATTTGAATCCTGCCAAATTGGACTGCCTTTCTGATTGTAGACCTAGGAGGAAGAGTGTGAATTTTAGAGTAACTAAGCATCACAGTGGTGGTCTTCTAAACAAAAGAAACTCAAAATGATTCAGTGCCATATACATGTGCAGGATACGATTTTCTGGGATATATTGCCTCTTCAACTCAGGAGTTGCTTTCATGGGGAAGAGCTGTTTTCAGCCATGTGGGTCTCTCCTGTGGTTTCACAGGGGCTTCATCCTGTATGATCCATCCTCTATAGAGGAAGAATCAGTCTCCAGTCTAAAGGGAAAACTGTCCACGATGTAGAGTTGCATCTTCCATTACGGATGGCAGCTAGGCTAGACAGGACTTTAGGACTGAATTGTTCCTTAAGTTGTCCAAGTACAGCATAGGCATAGGGAGCCTGATGGAGCTGAATCTGATTTGGAGTAGTGGAAAGAGGGAAGAGATGGGGCCTCTGACACCACATTTGAGAGGAGCTGAGTTTTACATAGCAGCATCAGGAGACCTCTCTGAGCTCATGGCAGGTTTGACTTGGAAGCTGCAGTGCTCAGGAGGATCATTGCATCTCCTGGTCTTAATAGCCCAAAACTGGGTTTTAGCAGAGGTAGAGTGCCCCATTAAACAAATAAAATAACAGTGACATAACACCTTCACTGGATGCAATTCTCTTTGGCCCTAGCAAGTTCTTTGTATAGCTATACTTCAGCAATTTTTATCTGTTAGTGTTTCTATTTTTTCCATATGTTTGAGAATGTTCTTTCTAGACAACCTTTCCATACTGTGTGACCTCTGGTTTTAGTGATTCCAAGCTACACCATTTGTTTTAGAAGTAAAAGCAAAAAGCTAGCTAGCATTGATATGGGTGATTAATTCAAAAGACGTAGAAAGATTCAGTCACCCACTAGTGCTTTTCATTTCTTTTAATTTTTCCCTTACAAAAGCGAACTGGTGGTGTGACAAATGTCCCTTCAGTGTTTTATCTGAGGGGGAAAGGAGCTGAAGGTCAAGTCATGGAACTACTGAAATGTTTGAACTTGTCATGCAGGGCTGCAAGATGAAGCAAGGGTGAAAATACCATATACATGCTACTGCCTGCTGCACCACACCATAGCTTATTTCTGGCTTTGGCAGTATCAAGACAGGTGAGAAGAGTCGGGACTAACAGGAGTGCACTTAGAGCTCATTCATCAGCCAGTAAACTATAAACCATTTGTGCCTGAAAACGTCTGGCTTTAGTTTTTACCAGAGCTTACTGACAGAGAGGCATGGGAGCTCCCAGCCCTTCGGACTGATCAGGAAGCAGTGTGTTCATTAGTCGTACAGGAACATCTGGTTGGGCTGTGCACACGTGCTAATCCAAAAGAGTACACTGGCAAGGAAGGCAAGTCATATCATGACATGTGCATGAATATATTTAAGTTTTTTTGGATTACAGGAGACTTCCATTTTAATGTCAAGGCAGTGATAAGAATTCAACTTCAAACCAGTGTCACATTTTTTACTTTAAAAGCATGATAGTGATTTTCAGTAGGCTACATAGAACTTTCTTGTTTCTAGTGAACCACTTAGTTGGAGTTGCTTCCCTGTTGGCTGTTAGCTTCTGCTTAATAGGAGCATAAGAGACCATGTGAGTAGGAAATGAAGTTAAATTTATTATTTCTGGTGATTCTGCCATAATTAGTACAATTCTGATTAAAAAATGGCAAGTTATAAGGCGTGTGTATGCTTCTGTAAAATGGAAGGTCAATTAATGCACAAAACTGCTTGCTCAGGAACAAAAGCTGAACAAGAAGAGGGAGGAGCAGCTCTACCAGCTCTGTGAGGCCGTGTATAGGAGCTATCTCCTTTCAAGAGAGGCCTCTGACACATATACATACAAACCAATATATCATGTATTCCTGAGGCACAGGACAGCTTGTCCTGCAGCCAAAGCAGGACTATCTGCTACTTAGAGGACTTCTTGTGGAACACTAAATTTTTTTGCAGACAGGCTCATCTGAAGTCATTTGAGGTCAACAGTGGCCTGAAACTGCACGTGAAGGCATGGAGCTACGGATGGCCCAGGGCAGCTTGCACAAGTGTAGCTATACTGGACCTCATTTCCTACCACTGCAAATCAATGCACTTCTTGCAAAAGTTGTGGGGTTTTTTTTTCCAGAAGTATTGTTCACAAAGAGCTACTAAGTCTCTGAGAATTAATTCCTAATCAAATATGATTTTAGTCATACAAAGGATACACCCAGCAACAAGAACAATGAAAGTAAGTTAATGGGGCTTTATTGACTCTCCCAATTGTACTTGTGGTTCAGAACTGTTACCAGCAATGCTGTTCACATCCAAACTGGGGAAGTTTATTTGTACATATTAGCGTGAATTACTAGGATGGTAAAGGACATACTAGAACATATGTTAGGATTTGGGCTCAGGTTTGAAAGATACATTTTTACTTACTGAGCTTGAAAGATGTCTGTTTCTTTGTCCCTAGTATTTGCACATTTGACAAGAAGAAATGTCCATCTGTGCTCATATTTTTGTCTATAATATATAGAATAATATATATTTACATAGAATACCTTTAAGTATTACATTTCTATATTGTACATAATTATATGTAATTTCTATATATTATATAAAAAATTATTTTCTTGCCAATAAGAAATTATATTCTTACTCTTACATGGAACAAACTTTCATGTTCATCAGAAAGTCTAAGTTTTGGTGACCAGATACAAAGACAAGTAACCACTGTGGCTGTTTCAAAGAATGGCTAATACACTGTTACCTCTTCATGATAAAACTGACAGATATATCACAAGGGGATAGATCAGAGGCAGTTTTGGCATGACAGTGAAAGACACAGGACTATCAGTGTGATCCTAAAAGGAAGAAATCTAGTAGGATGTAACCAAGAGAGCAATATTACAATGAATGCTCACATTCAGAAGTATATGGGCAAAATGATGTACAGTAGCAGTTTATTTTAAAGTTATTTGTACAGTTTGCCTATTACAGTAATGTCCTTGATTCCATTTTTTTTTCTAAGCAGGCTGATTCAACTGAGACTCTCTGCACAGAGAAGATAGGTTATTCCTTCATATAAATTGCTTGTGCCTGCAATGGCAGGTTAAATCTGGCATCCTGCACACACCCTTTTTCCAAGGACAAAGCCGTCCCTCTCCCCAGGCCCTATATATAGAGATCAAGTTCTAGGGAATGATGCTGGGGAACTCCAGTGAGCAATGCTAGTGAATCTCTCAGCATCTTGGTTGGAATGGGGAAGGGAATTCCCCAAGTGCTCAATCATCTGGGGAAAGATCTTGATATGCATGTCATTGTCTTTATTCAGTTCTGCAAAAATAGTGAATTTCAAAAACAAGACTATTAAATTAAGGAAGAACTTTCACCATCCATAATAAAACAGATCAGGATTCAGAAATTCTACCCCTTTCACACCCTTGCAACATACCCAGAACTGAACATCCAGGTCAGCTGCACAGACGAAAATAAAAACTTGCTTCACTGATTGGGCTCTCGGCCCATAACTCCCTCCCATCACAGCTGTGCATAGAAGTTACTGGGGCTGTAGCTATCTCTCCTGCTTCATAAACACACGTGCTGGAGGCTTGCAATGTCCCAGTTAAAGATATTTTACGATACCAAAGAAAGAGGTCTGCAGAAGGATTAATTAGGCAGAACTTCAATTTCTTATCTGGAAGCAGGAGACTAAATCTTGTCAGATTTATGGACCTTAGACCTCATAAGTGCTAACAACTGCAAAGGGCTGAGGAAGGCCACTTGCTGTATGATAGGCTAAGAAATCATTGTCACTTTGTTCCAAAACCCCAAAAAATTGCATGGCAAAAATCTACTCTATTCCACAAAGAGAAGATGAAGTCAGCTACTGCAAATAGATGCTGATGTTATAAGGCTGCACATTTTGAAGAAGATAAAAGGTCAGCAACACATTTTTAAGGCTTTCCTATCCTCCCCATCAGTTTTATTCATATGGATGAGTAAACATAAAACATCTATAGTTTATGGTAGTAGACACAAAAGGAAATTCAGGTCCCTATAAGACAACCACTACTGGATAACCCCCTGTGATGAAATCAAGACCCACTCTGCAGATACATCTTGAGGAGTCTTTGTTTCTCACATGAGCAATAATCAATATGGAATATGCCCTGCCCCTTATGGTACCATGATCTCCTTTTCTTCATAATTAGATGAGGCTAGATTAGGTCCTACTAGGAAAAATAAAATAAATCAGATGCAATGGTAAATTACTTACTTATGCCCTCCAAAGGTGTTTTATGTTGGCATTGGTTCGCTAAGGTTTTGAATCACAAAGTGAACTAAGCTTATGGTTTAACAGGATCACATGTTCCTAAAGTTTTGGGGGTTGTGTCTTTTTAAAGGAAGTCATGCTGTTGTTTGGACAACTTACATAATGAGGTCTGAAGCAATAACTGACATTTATATCTGGAAGCAGAAGCAAACCCTAGTACTGTTTTTCTCAGACTTTGTTTGTTGAGTGCGTTTACAATCTTGTGACTTTCAGACTTAGCATCTGTTTTGGAATCCATTTCCAAAATGTCACGGTGTCTTCTGCTTTGATTTCTTCCCTTGTTTAATGTCAGTGTGGTGACTTTCAGATATATCTTTAAAGAGATAAACTAGTTCATAAAACCTCGTTGCCATGAGGCAGCTGCCATCAATGACTAAACCTCTACCACCTGAAACCTATCAAGTGGATATTGTATTTTGTGTCATGGTATCTCATAAGCACCAGGAATGTGATATAATATTTTCTCCTCTGATCTACAAAGTATTCTCCCTCTGGGCTTTGAATAATAAATCTTCTTGCTGTTATCATCACTATAGGATGCCCCAGCATAAAACAATCTGTTCTTCTGGGATGTTATAGTGCTCCCATTAGAGAACTCCTGTTTCAAGACCCCATAATTCATCAGCTGAATGCTTGTAAATGTCACCTAGTTACAGCTCCTGTAGGAGCAAGTACTATCGCGTGCTTTCTGGCACTACTTACCTTGTCTGATGAGACAGAGACAGATTCTTTGCTGTTTGTTTTCCTTCAGGACTACAAGTGTGAAATATAAGCTGTGAACTACCATCACTACGGAACTTTTCTTTTTCTGTGCACATCATTGGACAGGCTGCTCTAGAAATAATATAAAGTATCAGTCCAAATAACGTAGACAAAACACAAATTGATTTTCATGGGATTTTTGCCTCTTTAATAATGGTTAAATAGTTTGCTACCTAGCTGCAATAGTAAAGCTAAAGTAAGAATGTTTGCTAAATGCCCCTTAGTTTCATTTCTGCCGAGTCATTGCACAGGCTTGCTGCAAGAATTATTATTCTTGTAAAGGGGATGCTAAAACCCCGTGGTTGAACACTCCGCTCTGGGCTATGTATCAGCTAAATGATGGCAGCTAGGATTCAGAAACTGCCATGTAAGAAACCTGCTCTCGTGGCCCAGCGGTAATGTAATTTCATCTTTATCCTCACATCACACATGCAAAACTTACGGGCTTGCAAGCAGCTGCTGTGACACATGTGAATTCTGCAATGTGGAAAAATGCAATTGCAAGAGACACCAACGAATCTGAACACCTGGATCATAAACACTCCAATCATCAGTATAGACGGGCTTTCATCCTTGGCAACTTTTGGGCAGCTATATAAAATAAAAGCTGTGGTGCAGTTTAATCCACTAAACTTTTAGACTGTGGAACAGGTTTTATCAGACATTGAAGTGATTTAACTAAACAGCAGAATCCAGTGACTAGATTTGAAATTCATGCATCCCACAAAATAACCTAACTATGAACTGAAGGAATCAAAATCAGATTGAGAAAAGCAGTGAGAATTTGCTAAATTTCAATAATAAAGTGGTTGCTTACTCAGAAGACTCTTTAGAGAAAGGTTCTAACTCCATTTCCCTATTAGAAGTCCCAATTTCCACTTCATTTTGAAATAATAATTTTAAATTTTCACACTACTTTTTAAATATTTTTGATTTTTCCAGATTTGCCAGAGGACAGAAAAAGTGAAGGACTGCAAGGAAACAAAACATTTATCTTGTTCTTTTGTCTGCACTTTCATCTGTGAGAGTTTGAATAAAATCAAAAACTAAAAGGAAAAAATTCCTGGGGCGGAGTCACAAAATCTTTTTCTGAGAACAAGGAGGTGTCTAAACAACAGCGTTGGCCGCTGTCTTAGATGATACAACCATTTGTCTCAGGTTTCTTTTTACATTTCTTGCCTCCCCTTGCCCATGCCTGTTGTTTGCCTGGTGCTCAGAGATCCCTCCCAGGCCTTCCCTTTGAGGCTGGGCAGCCAAGGGGGCTGCCTCAGGGGCTGGAGCAGGTAACCTCTCTGCTGTCATTCCTGAGATGGATGTGATTTAATGCTAGGAGTGAACAAAGACCTCAAAAGTATTTTAATGCTTGTTCAAAAAGCTGTTGCAGTGAAATGCTGAGTTCGTTTCATCTGCAGTCAGTCTTTGCGTGTGGCTTCTTGCAAACATCTGACTGTAGAGTAAGGCACGTTTTACACCATTGCATATGTTTATTGTATTTTAGAGAACAATCCAATATTGTAAGTTCTCAATATTAATGAAAAAAGGGGGGTTTTCTTGCTGGGTCAATTTGATGGTCACAAAAGAAAATGGATTCCTAATGGGAGGTGTAGAGCCAGCACCTTATAATCTGGATATTATGGAGACACTACAGATTTTATGATAATCTTCTGTATTTTAAAAAATTAAATTAAAAAAAAGAAACTTAGCCAGACAAGCTTTTCCGTAGAGGACAGTTGGATCACAAAGTGAACTCTGACTCCAGGGAACATAGTAGCATCCTGAATCAAGATGGTTTGGATTTGAGTTTTTAATTAAATATGCAAACAGGTAATATGCTTGGGTAGGACAGGGAAGAATGACTCTGTTATTGTAAATAAATTTGCCTCAATAAAGTTTTTCACTGGCTAAAATGTTCAGTGACAGTTATTTTTATTTATTTCAAGCCTTTACATGTGTTAGTTTTTCTGCACACTGTAAAATTTAAAATTGTCCCTTAGCATGAAAGCTGTGATGATCATTTTATTGAAAGATTTAACTTGGAATTGCAAGACAGACTACCCTAAAATTACTGGCATGCCTGTTTTGGATTCATTCCAGAAGTATTTGAGACCTCCCACCAAAAATTGCATGAAGAGTTACGTGCACCCAGCTGCAGGCCCTGAGGGAAAGGGGATACATTGTAAAGAATCCTGCTGGGGGGGCAGCTCCTGCCAACTCGCCCCTTTGGCTCATAGTCAGTAACCTGCCTCTGCACAGTGGTCCAAATGAAGACCTAATGCTACAAGAAATACTTGCTTCCATTGGTAAGCCAGAGCTCCCGGCTGAGCTGGCAAACCAGCAGAGATGAGGATTTAGAGAGGAAGATGTGATGGGCAGCTGGGAGACAGAAGTTTAGTGATACCTTAACCTGGATCAAGAGCAGTTGATGGTTTATCAGACCAAAGCCCATGTGCCTGTCCCTGCAGTCTGCAGCACCAGCTCTTGCTCATCCCTGTCTTGTCATTCCATTTATTACTGGCAGATAAACACATTAGCTCGGTGTTTCTGCTCAGATTATCATCAGAAAAAGGTAATATATTTAAATTATTGTCAGTCTTCATTTGAGTAATGCACAGAGATGAACTGCAAACTCCTCGCAGAAGGATGTGTTTAGTGCAGGTTTACAGAGGTATCACGATGCAAATCTACGTTTACTTAACAAGTTTTCTTTCCCACCAGCATTAGCTAGTGACTATTTTAATACTTTCTTAAATTCTGGAGTAAAATTACATGGGAACTTATACAAATATGAAAATATGTATGACTTTAGGGTCAGACTGTACATGTTGTTCAGCTAATGATACTGCAATAGAAACAGTCAATAGATATAGAGAATTTATCCTCTGTGGTAGATTTCTGCTTTGACTTTTCCTTTTGACCTGAATTGAAAGGATAACTTAATACTTTTTTTGTTCCCCATGAAGTAAGTACTCAAGAAATTACTATTTTAAAATTTCAAGCAACTCTTTTTCAAGTATTTAATCTCATAAAGTAAAGGTCTTTGTTTGGAATAGGTTCAACCTCATTCATAACCTATTAAGTCCAAATGAAGCACACTGATTTTCTTCAAAGCATTGATTCTTTCCATTATTTTCTTATAAAAATCAATATATTCCTGTGGAAAATTATTCCATTTCACTGCATATTTTCTCCAATAAAAATATGCAGTTCAGAAAAATTTCAGTCAACCCTAGATTCAGATTAATGTTTAATTATCGTATAGGAATACAAGCCTTTCTTCCATAAAGGAGTACTGAACAGCATGGGAAGGTTCTTCTATTGGTGTAGACCAACAGTTTTCAATGGGAATTATTAAATATCCTGGAACCTGAAGGAGACAGATACAATTTTGTGAATATCATAAATCCTTATCTTCAAAGCTATTGTTTGTGCCTACATCTAATTGGTGCTTGTGACAAACTCAGAAGTGAGAAGTTATTGTTGGATGAAAATTTTTGTAGTATTAACTGATTCAGACTTTCAATTGAGTTTACATATTTTTAAATATGACAGTTCTTTATAATAAATTCCCTTCAAATTCACTGTGGAAGGAGGCTTAACATAACAGGTTTCAGTTAAGCAACCGGTTTTGTCTAAAAGGGAGAAGGGACTTCACTGAAATATATTTTCAATATTTTTACCAACACAAAAGTTGCCAATTCTCAAATTTAAAATAATACTTCTTTTAGAAATCTAAATTTCACTGAAAGCTAGAATGATTTAATAATCTGCAGCTAACTAAACTGTTTTCACTTAAAGCAGATTTTTGTGGGGGGGGTTTTGTTTTGGTTTTGGTTTTTGGTTTTTTTCCCAGTCATTTCATCTTACTGTGAGAAAAAAAAAATAATCCACTGAAATGGATCAGCCTTCGAAAGTTGGATGCCCCAGGTATTATGTCTGGAGACAGGCTGCTGGGACAGAAAAGCTATGGGAGCACAGGGGCAGTGTTGGCAGTCCATGTCCAGGGAGGGTGGATGAGTGGACCAGAGCAAATGCACAGTGGGAAAGTACCAGGTATGTTCAAAGGAGTGCAAAGGTGAGATCTTCTGTGCAGTCTCCTTCTCAAAAGTAGGAGAGCCAGGCAGAGAGCTCCAGAGACAAAAGACAACCCAGGAGAAAATGAACCACAAAAGTACTGAAGATGGTGTTTGGCCTGACTCTTCTACTGACTCATGGCAGCAAGGATGCCTGTTCCCTTGGTCAGCTACAGCAGGTGTGTCAGATGAGGCTTTGTGTTTCTCAAACCTCCCATTCTCTGTGATCTCCTCTCTTGACCAAAAGCCATGCATTACGTACCAGCTAGGTGAGGATACAACGCTTTCTGGCGGCATCCTTTATGTGCAATACCCATGAAATGCCTTTTTCTTGTGAGTTGTTTACTTTCCATCCCCATCTGACTGCCTCCGTCATTATGGGGAAACAACAAAGGGTGTCTTTCCACCAGCTCAGGATAGAAAAGTCAAAGGCTCAAAACCTGATGCAAGCCACATCACTCCATCACTCATTGTGCTAATCTAAAGCATGATCTAACTGTGTAATGGAACTTTCCTATGAAAAGAGAAAACTTTGGGAACCAGAATGAAGCATGAATAGAGAAGCATAAACAGGAGTCGAGAAGGACCTGGGGCTTATATCTTGGGGTAGTCATAGTGGTGGTTGTCACTGTGACAGAAGGGCACAGAACCCCATGGCAGAGCTTTGTGAGTCATAATCTTATCTGCTATCTATTGCCATTGCAGCACTCTGGCCTCAGAGGAAATATGGTAGTCATTGTCCTTCAAAAGTTTTTTTTTTTTAATTGTCTCTTAATGAGAATATTTAAATTAAAACCCCCTGTGCTTAACAACTGAAATTATTCCTTTCCTACATCATTAAGCCTCTTCCCTGGATTAAATGGGAATCTGTACTGAAAATTTGTAGGGCTTTGTGGCCTGGGGAGAGGCCACAGCTGCAGCTAGTCATTGTATGTATGTAAGTTAATAATGAGATCTTACAGTTTGAAGCAGACCAGAGCCCATTCTGCCAGCCTCATCCTTTATTACAGAGGCCATGTGAAAAGGCACTCTTTTAAGATGAGGAACATCCCTAGACTTTAATTTTTCTCTTACTGGGTCTTTAAACAGAACAGTTTATTAGTTCCAGTTAAAAAGAAAAATAGAATTACCTGATGTCAACACAAATTTTATTCTACCTGTCAGGCCATTGTGATATATAACTAATAGGACGGGTGTTGGCAAGTAAACACAATACTGATAAAGGTTTTTGCAACTAGACTGGAGAATTTGCTCTGTATTGTGTTCATGAAGACAGTATGTGCACCAGCAGAAGTCTGAAAGTTAATGAAGGAATATTAGGAGACAAGGAGACTTGTCAGCAGCTGCTGCTTGTACAAACCTTCATAAAAGGAACATTTCCATCTTTATGCACGCACAGCTCCATTTAAAGCAATCATTGTTAAAAGCAATTATGTTTATTTTATTAGCACTGAGGCGTGAGACTGCTCTGCTCCAGAGTCTGGATTTTGGAATGGGTTGGTTTGAGGGGAGCCTTAGGCACGTGCTCCAGGCTTGCTCTTTCTCTCACCCTAATATTGCCCTAATACCACCCCAGTGCCTCTGAGGGGGCACTTCAATACACTGCAGGGAGGCACCCAGCCACTGGAGCCACAGGGCACAGTTCCCTGAAGCACCACACCATCTGTTTGCCAGCACGGTCCTGGCAGCTTCCGAGCCGACAGCCCACACTCAACACTTTTGATGGAGGTGTTGTTGCCAGGGACAGTAAGGTTCCACATGTGTCACGTGTAGTGGAATGCCCAGATGAGAAGGGAAACTTTGTCAGTGCTGAGAGGAAGAAGGGCCACGTCTCTCCCTTCCCTTTCCTGGGAAGTGAGCTGCTGGCAGCCCTGCTGACACTGGCTCAATGAACACGTTGCTCACTAGCCCCAGGCTGCCTTCCACCCAGCCACAGACCACTGTGGGGTGGGTGGTGAGTGCTTGGAGGTGCTGGTGAAGGACCAAAAGGGAGGTGAAGGAGAGCTAGAGGCATTACTGTGCAAATGTCTAGGGGAAGAAACACGCCAGGCTTGGGCTGATGAGGTCCTGGATGAGCACCAGCTTTCAGCAGAAGCTGGGACCACAAGGTCACCGGGTCCCTTCCAGCCCAGGGGCTTTGGAACAGATTATTTGAATGCTTGGCAGAAGGTAGGTGCTCTAGAAAACCTGAAAGGAAACAAAACTTTGTGGTGGAGGGGTTGACAGAGGCTGGAGCCGTGGCAGCGGGTGGAGGTGGGAGGTGACATGCAAATTCATAAGAAGACAAGCTTTGCTCGCTCTCAAAGCAGAGAAGCTTAAAGAGGAGAAAATGAACATTCATTAGTGTAATTTCAAACTAGCAGCTGGTGCCAGACATGATTAAACTCACACTGTGTAAGTCAGTGAAGCCAAAAGTACACATCACCTTTTCCACAAGGTGTTCAAAACGTAGAATTCAGGCAGTCTCACACACCTGTCCCCTCCTTCCACATGCAGAGTACCCTGGCTTCTGGGAAACTGTTGTTCTTCTCAGTTCCCCAAAGTGCACATCTATTTGTCACGATTTTTTCACATTTTAATAATTCACATTGCAAATTATAATTCTGGCTATTACTCCAAGAAATGTAAGTGTAGAAAGCTGCGGTGCCTTGCTGGATTTTTTCCTCTCAAATTATACCTATAGTAAATCTTCCGAATTTGACATTTATTTATAGTTGTAAGATTCTTTAATGTATGTTCTGAAGCTGCACACATAGCAAGTTTTTGTTCTTGTCTATGCAAAGATCTATTCCCACGGACTTTGAGCAACATCAGCTTCTTGCTTAGTGTCTGTCAGTCTTTTTAAGAAAATTTACAGTTTTGCAGATTAGACATACTTGCTCTCATTGCCTAATGTTAGTAATATCTTAATACTGATATCAGTTATTCAAGTGGTGCATTAAATTTACACAAATTCTTCACGGTCATAAAATTTTCTGGAAACATCAGGAGGCCTCACAGATGTTCAAATGAGTAAAAAAGAAACTAGGACAGGTCAACAGTGTGAAGAAAAGACAGAGAAGGCACAGAACTGTGTGCCTAATCCTCAAACATGTGCTGTTCTGCAGTTTAAGCCACCCCATCTGCAGCACCAGAAGAAATAAACACAGCATTTAGGGAAAAATAGGTTTCTTTTTGAGAGCAGGCCATGGCACATATTGCCATTCTTCTTCCTCATTTGGTCAAATTGTTTTTAATGCTGAACACAAACATTTCCCTTTTCAAAACCATGGCATTTCGGGTCATTCAGGTGTAATCTGGATCTGGAATGAAATAATAACTTTTAGCAGCTTGTTATGTGTTAACATCAGGTCATTTTGTAGCTACATTATCTACACGTATTCCAGGCTCTGAAAGAGAAACATTGAATTTCTAAAGAATAAAATAAACAAACAGCTATTAATTATAGCTGTGCTCTACAGCAGAAGGACCATAGGTTCATAATATCGAAAGAGGGGCTTGGATCTTTTCTTAGAATCAAGCTTTCAGCCATGGCATGGGGAACTCTAAACCACACACAACCCACAGGATGCACAGTAGATATCTAGCAGCTGCACTGATGGAGGATGCTGAGTTGCAGGAGATTTATATCCTCATTTACCCAGAATTTCTTTGGTAGCTGAGTAGAGCTCCTGTTTTGGCTCCATAGACAGCCCTGAAATAATGCAGGCAGAAGCACTGGGTTTTTTCTTGCAGAGTTTTGCTGTTGAATTAGAGGGAGCCAATCTCCTGTGTCTGATCATCTGCCTGGATCATCTGAATTGGAAGGCAGCTATTATAAAATCCTCTGAGCTTGATTTAGGGAGCTCCAGTATAAGTCTTGTTCCACATTTACTGTTTGATTTTTGCTGCAAAACATTTTCTTACTGTGCTGGTTTTGGCTTGGATAGAATTAATTTTCTTCACAGTAGCTGGTGCAGGGCTGTGGTTTGGATTTTTGCTGTAAATGGTGTTGGTAAGTCAGAGATGTTTTGGTTACTGCTGAGCAGGGCTTACACAGAGCCAAGGCCTTTTCTGCCTCACCCAACTCCACAGCGAGGGGGCTGGGAGTGCACACAGAGTTAGGAGGGGACCCTGCTGGGACAGCTGACCCCAACTGACCACAGAGGTATTCCAAACCATATGGGCTCATGCTCAGCATGTAGAGCTGGAGGAAGAAGGAGCAAGGAGGGGACATCTGAAGTGATGGTGTTCGTCTTCCGAAGTGATCTACACACGTGATGGAGCCCGGCTTTCCTGGGGATGGCTGAACACCTGCCTGCCCATGGGAAGCAGTGGAAGAATTCCTTGTTTTGCTTTGCTCGTGCACACAGCTTTTGTTTTCCCCTTCAGCTGTGAGTATCTCAAGCCACGAGTTCTGTCACTGCTCTGATTCTCTCCCAGTCCCCCCAGCGGGGAGGAAGTGAGCGTCTGCACGGGGCTTCCTCGGCAGCTGGGGTTAAACCACACACTTACATGACAGATGACATTTCCCATAGCTAAATCTCAGCACCGTTAGTCAATTGAACACGTTTTTTGAATCAATTGCCAAACTTAAGAAAGGAAAACAACAACAAAAAATTGCCTGGATGGAAATTAAATGGATGGTTATCTCTGATAAAGCAGATCAACAAAGAGGAACATTTTGAACCAATTCAAATGTTCAGCTTTTCCCGTAGGTTAATTGCAAAATGAGAAATATGATTTTAAAGCCATATAAATATACCTCTTTCTGGAGGCATTGAAATAATTTATTTACTTTTCCAAAATGAAACAATTAATTAAAATATCCAATATTTCAGTATTTTTATAATTCTGTCCTCTTTGGTTTAACCGGAGCATATTTCCAAATTCAACTTCAAATTCTATGTTTCTGCCCCCAACCCCACCTTCTTACCACACAAAAATTAATTTTTCAACTAGATTTGATTAATAGTCTGAGAGAATAATAAATTGCTCAGCATTATGTAAGAAGTCAAAGCACAACAGTAAACACCATGTAGGTGCTTCCTATCAAGTTCCAGTAGATGCATGCAAAGAGCAACTGGATTTTCTTGTATTCATGCTGTTTTCCACTGTTCTTGCACCCTGAAACTCAGGTCACTGTGCACCATTGACTGTAGGCAGGCAACAAATAGGAATGCAAGTCTCTCACAGCTCAGCAAAATACATGCTAAAGTGAGAAAATAGAAGATTTTTATCGCTAACACATTCTCATTTGACTCAAGTAGGACAAAAAAAGGATTTTCACATGACAAACTGAGCCAAATGTAATTTTATGTCACTTGTGGTACAGGATGCATATTTCCTGTGACTTGTGACACTGGAAAGATTGTTATCTGTTCATATGAAAGAGACAGATAAAATATTCCAGGGTGGGAATTGCAAAGCAGACCTTTACTCTTGTAGAAATATTAATAGAACTATGGTAAGACCAAGGTTTCATGCAAGCTCTCTTGTATTTAAAGACTCCTGATATTTTTTTAACATGCTGTTCATCAAAATTCACAGTGAATGAGGCAAGATTCCCACCTACTGCTGGAGAGGACAGAGGCCTGATGATTCCTTGTCAGTGCTTCAGAAGCCCATGACTGAGTGACAGGAATAACCTCTTATCGTTTCAGGAAAGAGCCTTTAGGAAAGATCTTCCTCATCTGACTTCTCTGTGCCTCTGCTGATTTATGCCAGATGGGAAACAGGTCTTGTGTCATGTAAAGTCCTTGCAATGATCAGAAGAGGTTTGCAGCTGAACTTATGAAAGAAATGGGAAAGATGTTGTTTTGTCTCTTTTTTTCCTAACGTTCTGGTCTTTCACCACATTGATGGCCTGGAGTTGTCTCCTTGACCTACCATTCCCATTTCTATTTTCCAAAAAGAAAAATGATATTTTCTTTACTACTGAAAGAATGATAAAGAAATAAAGAGAAAATGGTTTATCATTTCTGCTCTTTCCTCTGACACAAGGATGTCTAGTGAGTCATCTAAATTCAGATTAAAGTCTAGAGAGCCCACTGTACTGCAGGAGCTGTTTCTCCATGGCATTCACAGTCTAATATTATCTGTCTCTCTGAATTTGGTAAGTTTTACATTATTCAGTGAGTCTGACTACAAGAATATGTAATTGTCACCGAGATAAAATGAAATTATACAGATTACAAGGGAAAAAAGCCCATCAGATGAAGGCATAAAAATACCCTATTTGTTTCATGTGGATGAATACTTCCTAGAATTTGAGGATTCTTTTCAAAAGAAAGAACTTGGAATTTCCACCTCAGTCTGGTCCTTGACACAGACAAGGGTTTCATTGATTTCTGTATAAACATTAAAATTAAGCATTTGAGTTCATACAGCCGAGGCCAGTTTGATTATTCATCCTATTAATCCTAATTCGGATTTACTATAACCTTCTTACCTAAAGATCTACAAAAGATTGCTGGAATTAAATTTTTGTAGAAATACAGCTATTCTGAGTCTCAGTCACAAAAAGTACAATGAAATAAGTACAGCGAGGGCAGAAAAGTCAGAATATCTATTTCTCATCATTTCCTAATACTTTGAGCATTATGTACATCCTGAACAGAAAATATCTTCTCCATAAAACAGATTTTTGAAAATGCTGATTTAAAAATGTAAAAAATTAAATATTTTGACATTTAAGAATGAACAGTTCTTCTTTTAAGTCAATAAGACATAGAATTGTGAAATTCTTGCTCAAACCCTTCATGCTTCCACTCCACCCTGTAGGCTGTTTTCTTCCCTGTGACATACCTCTTGCCACTCACTGCAGCTTTCCCATAAATCCCGTAGTGCACCTTGGCCCCTGGGATATGTGAGGCTTTTAGACTAGCAGTCTCAAAAGAAAATGACTCAGGGAAAACTTTTACAGAAACTGAATACTGTATTTAAGGTGTATTTTGCCTAGAAATCCCAGGCCAGCAGAGTAACCCGAGCAGAGTAACAACTTTGCACTCTACTTACTGGTGGTGCGTTGTGAGCCCCTAATTACGTGTGATGCTGACTGTAGTACAGAACTAGTCCAGCTCATGCACAGGTTTAATTTTTAGGAAAACATTTATTTTCTTTGACTCATGTTCAGATCAGTCCTTTACCCCAAGCATGGACTTTAATGAAGAGCTCTGCATTGCTCTGCAGAGGTAAAGGGTCAGGTCTGCGTGTGCCTGGCTCTCAGCAACAGTGCAACACGCAGCCCTCGAGGAGAGCACTCAGCACTTCTTAGGGATGGTTCCTTGGGTCTCTTGGCCTGACTCCCTGGCAGCCCTGTCCATGAGGAAACTACTGCAGTGGGGATGGGCATCTCAGGACACAGAGCTTAGCCTGGAAACTCATCCCCCATGGTTTGAGGGGGTGACTCAGAGCCCCTTCATGGAATCTTACCATGCTCTAATCTAATTTAGCAGTTCCCTGACTCAGAGATTGCTGGAACAATGTGTCAGAAAAACAGTAATTACTGCCCCACACCTTGTCACACAGGGTGGTTAATGATCACTGAAATTAGGAACCAGCCCAGCACCTTTTCCACTGGTAGCAATAGAGACTCAATAAATCTTTTATGTCTGATAGCAAACAACCTCCATCATTAAAACAATTCTATTACTCTATCTTTTTTCTTTTTCATAGGCCAATTTTTCAGTTGTGAAATACATTACAATCTTGGAAAACTTCCTTTGGGAAATAATTTAAGCAACTATTTGGGCCTGATGCCTTCTTTTTTCTCACACAAGCCACCCACCCACAATTTCCTTAATAGAGGATATCACATTAATTCATAGAAATGCAAACCTTTCCTATGCCAATGTCTTCTTAACAAGAGCAACAAAAGTCTTCTGAGTAAAAACTGAACAAGAAACCAAGCCTACCCTATGCTCCAGTATTAGTAATACCACAGGTTCCTCTTTCTGAGCTTTACCAAGGGGCCTTACAGCCACAGCAGAGTTGAGACTGGCAGCTGATCAAGGCATGGCTCAGTTGTCACGTGGCTCTGGAATTCAAATGAGGGAACCAGTACAGCAACCTGGAGAATGGTTAAGGGATTAAGGAAAAAAAAAAAAAATTAAAAACTCCGATCTGTTAAATGCAATCCAGGATGTTTATTTTAAGTTTCATTAGTGCTGCTAAACACAAATTCTGGAGAACTGGAGATTGGCTGGTGGAGATCCAGAATATTTATATGTTGTGTGCAAGACTTGAAGTACCTCTTCCCTCACATCTATGCCTAGCATACAGTGTCTCCAGAAAAAAAGGCAGGAATGGAAAAGAACATCCTTTATTTTTCCTGTCAGATGCAGGACCCTTCCACTCGGACCTCAGCAATCAGTGCAAGGAACAAATCCTAACGTGGAGCTTGTACTAGGGCACATGTAGCTTGTTTTTCAGGTTCTTGTTTGCAGTGACCCTCTTGGTGCTGAAGGCAGCGTGCGCCGCTTACGCAGCTGCTTCCAAAGGCTGACTTGGGTACAAGCATAGAGACTGGGAGACTGGGATGTACTGACACCTTTGGATGGGGCAGGGAAGAGTGGAATGCTTATCTCAGACTGCGTACCAAAGAGGCTTTCCTGCCCCTCACTGTGAAAAGGGAATTTCGATGAACTGCCCAGTAAGGCTGCTGGAACCAGAAGGCTTTGGAGGTTTCTACTCAGACACCAAATGATGGCTTGACAGGATTCCACTCCAGTGTAAAACCACACTGGAAGTTCCCTTCTCCCATGCACGGCTCACTCTGTTTTACAGCTGCACTGGCAGCAGGGCAGCTCACCGCTGAGTACCAGAGGAGCTGATCTGAAAAACACCTCCTGAAGCCCCAGAGCAGTGACCCACAGACACTTCCACAGAAGACTGTAGTAATCTCCTCCTGCTGGCAGTGCAAAGACCAGCCCTCAAGCTGAAAAATTGTCTGATAGAGGAAGGTCCAGCTGTGTCTTCCCCTTCCTTTAGTGTATATATGAACTCTCTGGGAAGAGTAACAAGGAAATACTGAGTATTGCATTAGTAGTAGATAGGTAATATTCAGCTTCACTTTGCTGTAAAAGCAATCCAGTTGCTGATGTGGAAGAGATATCTCCAGGCACACGAGATGTTAACTTGAATGTGACATCCTCTGGGGCTCAGCTCCTGACCAAGTGAAGCCATGCTGGTACAGTTGCTGAAAACAGCACCAGCAAGAAGTACCGAACCTCCCCCTCTGGTAAATGAGAGACAGAACTCCAGCAACATCTCCAGTTCAAGGCTGGGGCTTAGATCCCAAGAAGGTGATCATGCCAGGGAGCATTTTAATTATATTGGCCAGGGTGAAAATACCCTGATATTTTTTTATCCAACCTTTGCAATTATTTATAGAACCTCTGGTATTTTGCAAAATGAAGGGAAGATTATTTCTTGTATTTGCAGAGTTTGCACAGGGAGAGCTCCAGCTCTCTGTTTACCACTGAGTCACCAGCTTAACATCAACTTGACCAATCCACGTTAAGCTGCAGCCATTTACTTCCACCTGGGCAGCAGCAGTTCCCTCTCACTGCCAGCTAACCCCTGGCACAGAGCTCTGCAAATGCTCTTCCCACGCTGCAGACAGAAAGTTCCTGCTGGTTTAGGACCAGTTCTTACTGTAACTGAAGCAGCTTATGATGGTTTTTATGTACTAATTGCCATCCAAATTGTCTTGGTGGCTATTCATTTTAACTTTACGGGCTGGATTGGCTTGTGAGCTGCAGGATGTAGAAAAATAGGCTAATTCGATTTCTGCTTTGAATGGATGATTTGTATTTAAGAAGGGGTTCAACTGAGAAACATAAATGCAACCATACTATGTATTTAACTCAGAAAGTCTCCAAAATTTAGGCCCAGGCACAAGGGAAGTGCATCTAAAATACAGTTTTCCCTTTCTAAATATTCATCTTCTTCATCCTCAATTTTCATAGGAGTTCACTTACTGTTCTCTTGGAACAGAGCCTGTAATTATCAAATTATGCATGCCCTGGCTCAGGGTAGACTGAGGCTGGAACTCCCAAGGGATGGGAGACAATTGCTCAGCACCCATTACAGTTTCACTGACACTTAGGGAATTAGTGCAATTAGAAATTGCAAGACACAGGAAATTCTCAAGCTGACTCCGGGAATCCATGGAGGCTAATTTTTACCTTCCTGAATGTTGGTCTTCCTGCAGAACAGAAATCTGGGAGCAGATGCTGCCCTAGAGAGCTCAAATATTTTTCTTGGAAGAAACTCTATGCTCCTGTGAAATAGTTAGCAGGGGTCTGATCCGTCTCTCCTCTCTGTAAACATCCTAGTGTTTACAGCAACATCACAATGTTAAGTATTACTGTACCGAATCCAGATGTCCCAGCTCATGAAAAACTTCTATGAAGGCAACAGGAATTCTTCTGTGGATAAGGCAAGCTGCAGCTTGCTCTAGATGGATGTAACCAGAGCCAAAGTTTACTCTCAGTTGCACTGGCACGAGCACGACAAAACTCCATAAAGCTCGAGATTTACAGTGGACTGACTGACAGCAAAACATGTCCCTGGATACTGAAACATACCCAAAGGAACTAACTTGTTTGAACATCTCATTGGAAATGGCCAGTAGCACACCTTACCTTTTGATGTTTCACTCCAGTAGTGACTTCTGATTAGCTTTTAACTGCTGGAAGTCCAGATTTTCCCCTTCCCTTATGAATGCCTAACAATTTTTGTTCTATTAACACACCATCTTCCTTATTCAGGATACCATGGATAGCTAAGCAAAGGAAAACCAGATGTAGCAATAGTTTCTCATTGTGTGTGCTAGAAGGAAAAACTTTCTCCCCCACCAGGCATTACCCATGCACTCCCACTTGGCTTACTGCAGTTCTACTTCACACATCCCTGTTCCCATCCTCCCTGGATGAGGATTACAGGTCCCAGTCATGCACTCACAGTTCCTCAAGCCAGGGACTCACTGCAGGGGCTTGTGGAATTGACACAGGGACCATCCTGTGCAGTATCAGCCAGGAGGGAGTCAGGAGCCAGATTCAGACTCCACCTTCAGTCCATATGCCATGGGTAACACATCCTCACCTGCCCAAAGCCAGAGGGGCTTTCCTACTCCTTCCCAGTCAAACCTCAATATGAAATGGATGTTTTCAGGGTGATTCCATTGAAATCCCACCTTTCCTTTCTGAACCTGTACATCATATTACAGTATTTGGAGCAGAAGGGAGCTCTCTCTCCAGCAAGGTGCAAGTGTACTTCATTAGTGCGAGTGCTGGTACAGGTGATGGCATAAGGTGCTCTCATCATAACACGCTGTAATGGAAGCCTGAAAGCCTGCATCTCACTACACCAGCTACTGAATCAACGAGACTCCACTGTGGACTTTCTGTGCAATCATCTTTTAACAACTGCACCCCAAAGAGCCTTGGTGCCTTCCTCTTATATGCTCAACACTTTGCTATTTGTTTGTTACAAAGTGTAACAGATGTATAAAAGCCTTGATCAATGGGTGCAGTGTTTTCCACTGGTGTACTGCCTTTTTGATAGGAAAACTATCTCCTGCCTATTTACACTTTAAGTACTTCAGCATATCAGGTCATAACATGCTCTGGTCTGTTAATAGATGTGGTGTTTTTCCCAAGGTCACACTTTTTCCCCCATTATTGCTAGAACTGACACCTTTTGAGGAAGACTGCCTGGCTGCTCAGTGCAGGACAGCTGCTGAAAGCTGTCAGCCGAGGGTGGGGGACATGGAAGACAATCCTGCTCTGCCTGCACACAACACTCTGTAGCAGGGAGCATTGCAAGGAACCCAGCAAGTCACAAGAGCCTTTGTGGAGCTGCATCAATATACAATAAATACCACAGTAAGAGCAGGAACAGGATCCTGTTGTGTGCCAGCAGGCACCGTGAGTGGCAGCTTGTGCTGAATGGCTCCAACACCAGCGTGCCAGCAGCCCTAGGCATGCAGGCAGCCCAGGACCAGCACCGTGCCAGTGCTGGCTGCCCCTGGCCCAGGTGGGCGAGCCTGCTCCCCCCATGGAACAGGGGAGGCTGTGGCTCCATCTCCACTCTGCCGCCATCTGGCTTTGGGCAGGTCCCTTCAGCACCCTCACGTCCTCTGCAGCTTCTGTGCAGTGTGGTGGCAGGTTGTCCCTCTCTGTAAAACTGCTCCACAGACCATTTAACTCCACAGAAAATATCCTGTTTTGGATTTGTACTTTGGATTATATCCCACTCGTACAGTGCCAGGAAAAATAAGGCCCTGCTGCAGTGCTGTCTTAAAACTCACTTAAGATACCTTTTTTCTATATAATTTCTCATGCTTTGTCAAGAAGTTTGGTTTTATTAAATGTATCATCTATTTTCTTTATTCTTTAGGTTCTATCTAGGTATAACTAAGTGCTTATTTTTATATATTTTATTACATTTTGAAAATCTTAAAAGGAATTATAAACAGTAACACATGAACTGCAATACACCAAAAGGCCAAAGAGGTCTCCTAATTATACCACTCTCTTAAAAATAGTTTGTATATATTGGGATTGACCAGGACTGATTTACAGTTCTAGGAAGGAAAATATGATACAACTGATCCAACAGATAACTTTATCGAGGAGCTGTCACAGGCCTGGTCTCCATGGAGCAGGAGACTGTAATGAGGAATTGCTGTAGGGAAGAGGGAGCTGTTTCCAGAAGTCAGCAGTTTTGGAGCTGGCTTCAACCAAGCACATTGGAAAGAACAATTATGGAGCCCTGTGCTTCTACAGATATTGTAATTGCAGTTTTGAATAACAATTATTTACACATGCAGAGCATTCCTATCAATGGATACTATTTAACAGATAAGATCTATCAGACAATTCAGTTGCATACTGAGGAACAGGAACACAAATTATTAAGCGCTGTCTCTTGGAAGGGGCACCAGCTATTTTTCCACAAACCAAGAAGATGGAAAGGAAAGGTAATGAATGTTACATCAGTCAGTATTATTTCAGTAGCAGGATAATTTAAGACAAAAATTTATGTTCACAAAGGCTTTGAAATAGCTGCAAAGTTCAAGAGACACCATGATGTAATTTTGAGAGTAAACTCTGAGTGCAAAAGAAAGGTTATTGATGGGAATGTTAAGTTACTCAGAGACCAAGATAACATAAGGTTGTACATTTATCCATATCTGATAATTTTCAAATAAAAATTTAGCTTTGCTACTTTCTAAATAAGTTATTTCATTGAAATTACAATAGCTATATAAAGGAAACAGAGGTAATCAAAATACTCTTTTCTTGGCTTATCATCTAGGAATTTCAGTTTTGGAACACAAATGAACACTGTTCTTTTCTCTCCTGTGGGTTGGTTTCTAAAAGTCACTAACTTGCTGCTGCAAAAGCCAATTAGTTTCAGTGTTCTGTTACTTGAACAATTAAATTACAGGACATGAAATTGCTTGCAAACTCCTGGCAAAGTATCTGTTAATATGCAGTTATATGAAAGAAAAGATTTTCTATCAAAATGTGTGTGTTTATAGATTTAAGTCCAGGGTTGTGGCTTTGGACTTTAAAACCTCTCCACAGAATCAAGGGCCCCAAAAAATGGCCAAATTGTCCTGTGCCCAACAATTGGGTTCCTAAAGTGCGGAGTGAGTGGAACCTTTAACAGTACTCAGAAAACCTTACCTCTCTATTTTAGAATCAAATCCCCCAGGACAGCCCTCTCTACCATTGCCCCACTCTCACATTTGTTTTCTGTGTTGCAGCAGCAGCAGCTTTAAGTAAGAAGAAGTAAAACCTCCCTCACTTCATTCGCTTTTTCTACCCCTTTGGCGTTTCATGTCCTCTAATTCTATTCTAGAGGCTTTTAATGAGAGCTGTAAATGATTCAGGGTCACTCACCTTTGTTAAGAACAAGTAACAGAAAAGGAATACACGCTCCACAGGGAAAAAAGAAAAGTCCTACTGAACAGTGATAGACTGCTGATGAAGGAAGTGTATGTTAAGAATGCTAGAAACTTTGCAGAAAATCTATGCTTACAAGATGTTTGAAGATTACAGTACACAGAAGAAGATTCCCCAGAAATATCCATGGCATGTCCCTCATTTGACACAGCTGGCTCAAACCTTTGGCAAGATTTCTCAGCACTTGTTTCCCTGCACAAGAGGACTGGGCTAGGCTTTCTGCCTTTCATCCCCACGGCAGACTTCTCAAGGTGCACAGTTTCCCAAGTGGCAATTACGAAGTCCACTGTCTTGCCCCTTCAGAGACACTTGTTCATTTACAGCACAAGTGATTAATTACCTTGCCTCTGTTAAGCAAAACTTGCCTGTTTGGTTCAGGGAGGTTAATCTATAAAAGTATATATTGCAAGTTTGAACCCTTACCCTTCACAAATCCACAGCGTATGTTTGACTAGGGAATCCTGTGACTTAGGTGCACATTAAAACATGTATCCCAGGGGCTAAAACTTTTCAATATTCCCATTTGTTCAACCACTGCAAAGCTCTGTGTGTTCACAAGCCCAAGAACTTTCAGTAAGAAAGTGACTAATATCTCAAATCTGGAACACAAAAATGTGCCACTGCATTTAGATGAACATTTAGCTCTAATGAATAGGCTATACTTGCAATCTTTCACCCTTTGTTTATTCATTGCTCATATCAGTGACTCATTCCTCCCACAGAAAAACCAGCAGAAGGGCACTCAGAGGAACATTTTACAACTATTCCTCATTTTCTCCCCCTCAACCTCCTCCCATCTCCTCCAACTCCATCTAGTACAGATTCCACCTCTACTGCAGCACGTACAACAGCCCTAGATATGAATGGATCACCTGGTCTCAGAGATATCCCCTCCATCTCTTTTCCAGCTGGTGGTGAAGTGCTCTGGGCTTTCTACCTCTGTGACAGGAATTGTAGGATAGAATGTCTTTTAACCAGATCTGCTTACAAGATCTAACAATGGGGGCAGCAGTTACCTGGTATAATCATGTCCACAATTCCTACATTGCTGTGCTAAGATTTTGTAGAGGGCTATAAGAGAAACAATACATTTCAATAATACTTGGTATAATAAATATAATTGAGGTTTAGACTAGAGGTCTGTAGTTTCCTGGGTCTTCCCTCATGTCCTTCTTGTAAACTGAAACAACATAAGCTAGCTTCCAGTCAGCAGGGACCCTCCCAGACCTTTGGTAGACGATCAAGAGGGGTTCTTCCATACCATAGACCAGCTCCTTCAGAATTCTAGGATGAATCCCATCAGGCCCCATGGACTTGTGAACATTCAGCCAGTACAGCTAGTCCCTTAAAATTTCAGCATTCACAAATGGAAAGTCACTGTTCTCACACTTGTGAGCCTCCATCTCAGGGACTCTAAGAGTGACAAGGTAAAATTCCATCAAGGTAACAAGAAAGGCAGTCTAGATTTTCTTCCTTAAACAAATGACATAGTCAAAGAAAGTCTGACAAATGAAGATCGTCTGTTAGCATAAAGAAGCGACAATTCATAGCAACATAATATGAATTCCATTAGCTCACCTGGTCCCACAGGATAGAAGGAAAAGCAGCATAAAACTCCCCACAACTATCTAAGCCAGCCTACACCAACAATTTACATTTTGAGACAACCTATAAGCAGTCAGACCTTACACTTGGGAGAATTTGGAAAGGTAGTTTCTACCCGATGTGAAGCTTGCTATCAAACCAAGAGATGTTATATCATGGAAACAATGACACCTGTTCCTCAACTGATAAAATTTGGTTTGTGTCCAGTTCAATGAATGGGGCTGGGCACTTGCTTGTGTAAGTTCTATAAATACACAAAACAAAGGAAGTTGGAAGTTAGCCCTGGAAGGCTGATATCTTGTACATAGAAGAAAACCAAAGCAGAGGTTTACAGGTACCTCACAATCCAATTGTCTAAGAATTATTCTAGTACTTAGAAACCCTGTCATCTACGCCAGGTGACTTCATTCCTTAACAACATTTGAAAGCTGTAATTTCAACTACCTGTCCTCTTTACACAGTGTATGACTGTAGAATACAGAGTGCCTACTTGGGACTTGAATCCAATACTACCATGAATCAGTAGGTATCTATTCCTTCCTCCTCCTCCAAAGAAGAGAAGTCAGTGGATACACTGTGATTTCTGACAGTGGTTCAGGTGCACTTTATGAATTCCAAAACTATAGACTTGACAAGTAAGAACTTGTAAGCCTCACTGCTTACTCAGTAAATAGATTAGTGGGGTCCTTTTTGTGTGTCAGCTGTACAATATAAAACCAGATATATAAAAGTTAACAGACTGAATTCAGTATCTGCTTCTACAGTGGTGAAGAATAGGGGTAAACGAAAATATTATCAGTACAAAAAAGGATTTATACCAGGCTACAATTCTCTTCACCTCAAATACTTTTCCTGTGATGCAGTAAGCTAGTTTTACTGTAGCCATTTTATGGATTATAACTCTTTTACTCTACTTCCACTGACCGAACACAAACATTCTTTGTAACAAACTGAGCAAGCTGGGGGTGGGTGGAGGGTGGGATGAGTTGACCTACGCAGAAAAAGAGAAAAACACAGGCAGAGGGAGAGACAGATATCTTGCACCTTAATTTTTTCTCCACTATGAAATCCATTTAACCTACATTTATAGTATATAATCTTGTAAATATCTCCCTTGTTTCAGGCAACCAAAAAAGGAAGAAAAAAAAGCACAGACACAGTGGCTTTGAAACTCGCCTTTCAGTCTAGAGAAAAGCATAGCATACAGATTTTAAGCAGTAAGTCTTTAGATTAAGCTTCAGAAACAGGCTTTATTTACAGCAAGACAAACCCCTAGATTTCTAGATTTTCCTTAGAAACTCATCTAATTTCTTACCTTGGGAGAGCAATAAATTTCAAGGTTAAATTTTTCTTACACTGCAAGATTGACCAATACAGACTTTTTTCCCTGCAAGTTAACTGAGCACAGTTTTAACTGAACAAATAATTCTGTGACTCCTGAAAGAGGAAATGTACTCGTAAGGACTGCAAAAATGGATGGAAAGAGGACAGCACTGTTTGTGTCAGAAGAGACAGTGGTAGAGAGCTGTTAGCTGCTCCCCAGCTACTATCCAGACAGAATTTTACAGGAGGATTTATGTCTAATTATGTGTTTAACCAGACACAACTATTTTTTATCTCTCTAGGATCCCACTCACAGGTAACTCTAATACATCTGCACACATTGGCAGATGTGTGGTTTGGAAGGCCTATCTCACAAAAAGCATCATCAATTCTGTCCAGTCCTTCATATGAAACTTGAATATGCAAGAGAAGACTGAGGTAAATATTCTTCTGTGGTACCTGACCTGCATGAAAATTGTACTGTATCCTGGACTTTCATTAGTATGTTAAGAAATTACTTAATAGGTTAAGATGTAAACCTATTCCTGGCACAGGCTGATTTAGAGAGCAAGGGGGAATCTTAACTTACAAATTCTCTTCAAGACCCACAGTGACATTGACAGAGCTCAAGTTAACACCAGAAGTTTAACACCTCAGTTTCCAAAACAACCATATTGTGTGGTTCAAGGAAGTTCACCATTTGCATCAATCTTTTACAGATACCAAAATGACAGCTCTGTTCTACAAGGCACTGGACTTTATACACAGTGAGAAAACCTGTCCCAAAATCCTCATCAACTACAATCAAAAAAACTCTTAACATTCTTTGTCATGGAAATGAAAGAGGTTAAAAGTCAGCACTGAGGTCTTTGGAAACAGCTGAAGCCTAATTTTTTAAGTGACTGACTTCACCAGATAAGTAATAGTGTTAACCTGGATCCCATTTACATGTTTTAGCAGGAGAACACACAAGATTCTGGTACATGACTCTGATATGTCCACATAAATGTTATGCAAACACTGCAGTCAGTATTTATAGGTTTCTGTCTTCTGTGGAAAATCCCATTTCTATGAATATACTAGAAGTCTTAGGATAGGGCAGACTTTGTTCTCAGCTAAGATACTGTCTTTTCAAAAGTGTTTTGATAGAGAACAAAACCATGACAGCACCATGAAAACAAGCTTATTGTGCTTTGATAAGAGAAAAGCACTGCAGATGTACAAGCTACACCCTTAGCAGGAAAGAAAAGGAACAAAAAAAAAAATTCATGAGAAGTCTCTTAAGATGTCTGAAAGAAAAACCTTTGTCAAAGATACTAAATATTGCAAAGAATGGAAAAAAGCATTAAATTTGGTCTCTGTGTTTGGTATTATGTAAAACTCGAAGAATTCATTTTACTACTGACACTAGCTATATACAGCAATGGTTCCACCCTCTAATTTCAAGAGGTGCTTTAACATGACTCATGCCCGCATTTTAAGGTAATACCTCCAGAGCTCTAGGTGCTGTTGCTCCAGGACAGTCAGGAGCACACCTAGAACCAGATTTTCTGGCATTCCATGCTGTTATATGAGTATAAAACAAGGTAAGCCAGGACTGAAGATTCATGCAGTGCTTGATAAGAAGCTGTACTTTTGGTTAGGAATTCAAAAGCCACATATTTAAAAATAAACAATGAAACCATCATGTTTATTAAAAACAAGCCTGATGCCTTAAGATTTTAGCCTTTATGTTTTTCAAATCCTGTACTGCATTAGTACATAACTCTAAACTCCATAAAAAGTGTTAACTACTGTCTTCACATTTTGGTCAGACAAAACAATTCCTCTAGGCCTAAAACTCAAGGACACCCTAGAGCCTCAGGCCCCGAAAAGTATAAAGAAAAGTGAATTGGGGGGGAGTGCACTGGGGGAGTATGACTTTATTACCTGAAGCTGTAATTGGAGGATTAGCCCCCTGATTTGCAAACAGACCAACTTATATCTGTCTGAAAAACTCGTGACCATCGTCCATTTTGGGTGTAGCCCCTTGGGGAGGCTTCCTCTGCCCTTAATGTACCTGAAGGCCCCTCATTAAATATATCTGCTTTTATCCTTTTAACTTTGTCTGGCCTCTGTTTCTAGGTAAGCCCCAAAAAAGGTATCAGGCCAAAAACATGAAGAGGTTGGGAAACTTCCCATAGCTGACATTTTTCAGTTTGCCTTTCTGTCTTCACATTCATTGACTACTATTCTTCCCACATCTAGTTAATTCAAGTGGGAGTTATGAATGTAAACACCATGTGCTTCCACAGTTTTTAGCACAGATACATCATTTCTCAGAGTGAACAGCAGCTTCTTGTGCTGTCACATTGTGTCATATAGTATCAAAATTATCTGAAGCTGATGAGGAAATTGGAATGTTTCTGCCCTCAGAGTTCCTGGAGTGTCTGTACAGCATGATCTCCAGTACACTGTAAAATAATTTAGGCTGGAAGGGATCCATGGAGGTCATCTGGTCCAACACACCACACATAGCAGGAACAACTTCGAAGGTGGATCGGGTTGCTTAGGGTTATTTGAGTTCCCAGTATGTTCAAGGATGGAGATGTCACAGTTTCTGTGTAAACTGCTTGATCAATCTTAGCTGAAGAAGAGCCTACTATCTATTCCACTTCTCTTGCTGCAAACTGAGGGAAGTAGCCTGTTGCTTATGCATACCCATTAGCCCACTCGCTGAAGACAAAATTGCATTTAACACCAACTGCACAACTGAGCTTGCTTCTGTAATACCTTCGGAAATTAATGTTACGTAAACACGCATCCATACCCAATGCCAAAAGGCTTAAAATTTATCGTGCCTACCTTCAGCAGTCTGAGAGTTAGCCTTGATTTCTTTTCCAAACATCAACAAAGATGGGGTGTTCTTGCATATCTAAAGATGAAGCTTCACAAAAGTTCCATTTATCTCCACACTTTTTCTAACCTAGACCAGGCACCTAATAACTAGCCTGCCTACCCTAATTTCATGTATTTGGTATATTTAGATTGCTGCATCTTTAAGGGGAAAAACTAGACAAAAAAGATCAGGGTGAGACAATGCACAGAAACACCAAATAATTACGAAGTGATCAGCAGTGTAACCAATTAATTTTTGAAAATTCTGTAGCAAATGCTTTTCTTGTTTTTTCAAACAGAGCACTTAGTCACAGCTTCAAGTGAAAACATATACAGCAAATTCAAGTCTTTAACTGATCACCAGACCAACACACATACAAAAAGCATAATTTAATGATCATCTTTTTGCCGTGAGTAAGCATTAACAATGAAATATTTAACTGTCAAAAGTCTTTATGAATATCTAAAAGCCTAATACAAATATCCAATCTATTAGTAAACATTTGTAATTTGAAGTGTTAACAATAAGACATTTAATAGCTCTGCATTAAATCTAACAAGCATTTTCTAGAAGAATATTAATTTACAGTCATTCTTTCTAACAACTCTTTGTACAATAAAAAAAATTAGATTTTTATTTTTCTGCTTCCCTTTCCCACCCAACCACCCACACAGTTTTGCTCTCAGACTGAGCTACTAATCGATCAAGACTGATGGTAAAAATCCTCACAACCAAGGGTCCAAGATCTCAGTTTTAGCATCCAGCTCAAATGCTCTTTGGGAATAAAAATCCATGTTTTTGTAGAATGTGCAAAGTGCAACTTTTATGCAGTGCCATCAGAAGTGTGTGCTGCTATGAACGTCACCAAAGAAGAAATCAGTAAAAATTAAGACTTCTCAATTTCTGATTGCTCTCTTACGGACAAATGTTAGATGATGCCTACAGGAATGACAGATCAAGTGGATTTTATCCTGGTGCTTACTGGGTCAGGTGCTTTCCAATTTCATTAGGTCAAACCAATGTTTTTACTCAAGTTCTTCAGTTTCCTCTGTAAAAAGGTCAGCCAAATCTGCCACTGTCAACACTGAGGCTTCTGACTGTTTCATAGAAGAGCTTGTGTGGCTGTGGGAAAAAATTGCAGGTGGCCATCAGAGAAAGAATCAGTGAAAGTAACAAGCTGTGTGCACTGAAGACAGAGCACACAGTTCACAGTCAATACCTGCTCAGCTTTGAAGCTCAGCAGGAAAACACACCTTCTGTTCAGGAAAACACATACACTCATCAGCTACTGCTCTTGCACATTGTAAATAAGATAAAAAGTCCATCTACTGTCCCCAGCTGTGGTCAACACCCAACACTGCAAAGGCAGCAGAACATGGGATAATCCACTTTGACCTCTTAACATTTAAGGGATTTGCTTGAGCTTCCAAGCATGAGGTTTAATATTACTTTCAAAACATTTGCCCTCATGGGATCATTCAACCACTGTACATTTATCCAAATTTTATGTGCAAAAGTAGTGCTACTCCACAGATAAGGAGAATAAATCATTCTTGAAGAGCTAAAACTCAAGTCTTTCTTAACTACAGCCAAAGATGTGCACATAATTTTTAGTTTCATAATCTGAACAGGCAAAATTTCCTTAAACTAGGGACTCCTCCTAGATTTGTCATGTGTATACCACCTGGTTAAAAGGTACAAACCTCTTACACTGTCTGCATAAGGAATGTAAATAGCATTTTTGGTCCCGCTCCAATCCATCACTGCTTATAGATTTTGGAAGGATAAACCACAGTGAGAACTGCTTTCTGTGTCTGCACACCAGCCTGATGTATGACTTAGCATCTGGGCAATGCTTGCATGGACTGTGAAACCAAGGAGTGTGACACAGCACTGTTGGATGAGGTTTGTAGGATTAAAAAAAAACCAAAACAAAGAACCCATGTCCTGTGTTAGAGTTTATAAGATACTGCTGCTCTAGTGGCAGGCTTAGTACTACTCCATCAATTGCAATGTTTTTATACCAGTGGTATGAAATAGGTAAACTGAAATGATAAATCATATCATAATACATAATTTATTACTTGGGGTTTTATGAAATAAAATACACAAAACATAACCAAAATATTTTCCAGACAATTATATTACCTTAAGCTGCAAGTTACTGGAACCAGGTTAAAACTTTTGAAGTCTTAAAAACTGTTTTGCCAATCAAAACAGTTTGAAGAACAGTTGAAGTTATATATAAAATTTACATTCCTAACCATAATAAAAGTATGGTGGAGAACTACCTTTTCATTTTCAGTGCAATAATGATGTCTTAAAAAAATTCAACACATACCTTCTATCTACAGTTTTCAGCATAGTCTGCATTCTCTCTTCTATTGTTGCTTTTATCAGGAACCTATGAACAATCGTAGATCTGAATGTGTTTAAAAAAAAGAAAACACCATCATAAGTGAGCAGAAGTTGCACTGTTACTGCCAAAGCTTATAAGCATATTTTTGTCTCATACTAATTGTATTAGAAGTGTTGAAAATATGCCTCTGGTTTTTAAGAAATAAATGTTAGAAGTGATTAGCAACTTCCATTGACATTTCAGAGTGCTTAGTTCTTCCCTGTAAACACACTTCCACTTTACTGATCACACACTAAATAAATGTAAGCTGTATTAGCTAAAATCCTAATATAGATACAGGGCAAAGTTCTGCTTTCTGTGTCCTTACTAGAAACATTCCTCCAGAGCCTAAAGAAAAAAGAGTTTTGCCCACTGGTTATATACAATGTTCATACTTCACTGTCACAAATTATTCCAAGAGACAAGAGCTCAATGTGATGGATAATTAAACCTAATATCCAGAGTTCTAATAATATTATTTTTGAAGACAGAAAAATATAACATTTTTTTTAAAATAAGCCAGTAACTGTAGTCAGTAAACACTAGTAAAATATAAAACTCAAAATGTCAATAAACATACCAAAAAATGAAAATTCCATTTATGAAATAAAACTTAGAAAAATATAGCAATAATTTAGAAAAGTGACAGGCACCAAAAACTGAAATGGAAAAAAGTCAGATCCAAGGATAAAAATGAAAAAGCACCCCATGCTCCCCATTATAACCATTTTTCAAGCTAAGAACCCCTGAAAATGCTTAGATGGTTTTCAGATCTTAGGTTGAAACTTTGGCAGGTAACAGTTCACAGAAGAACAGAGGGGAAATACTTTCAGATTCACAAGCAAAGGTCTACTCCCAAAAAAGAGAAGTAATTAAGAACTGAACTGGTAATACTTGCACCAGTGACACTAAACAGAGTATTTCCTAATGCTCAGTGTACTTGGAACATAGCCCTTTTTAAAAATAAGCCTTGCTGAAATCTTAATTCTTAAAAAGTACAACGCATTCTTGGTGGTTTTATTGCAAGGTTTTTGCCACACCTTTTGTGCCAGCACCATTTAGAATTGCCATGTGGGCTGTTGCAATCAATCTTTCCTATGCTCTCACAGTTAATTCAAAATCTTTACCAACACACAAAAATGTCCACCTATTCATAAACATTCTTTCACATACATGCTCCTTCATGTCCTCCTCTCTCTTTGCTTTCATTTCCAGAACACAACCCCCACTATTATTCTACAGTATTGTTATTCCAGAATTGACTGCAGCTATTTTTCTTCTTCATGTATTGGGCTTTAAATTTTTTTTTTCTAAAGTCATGAGACCTTAGGAAAAAAAACGTACATCTCATATGTTGAGGACAAACTTTCTAAAACCCTTTTAAAGTGTTCAGTACTACCTATGTCAGAGCAACAACACTGAAACAAACAAGAGACATGCAAACTCATTAATGTCTTCAAAAAGACAGGCGTGAGGGCAGAACTGTGATTTAAAAACTCATCAGCTATAACGAGAGTGTGCTGTAACTTTCATTTGGGAAAAAAACCCAACCAAAAAAAAGCCCCAAAACCCCAACAATTTATGCAGCTCCTAATCTGGAGCTGAGAATGACCGCTTAGAAAGCTTCTCAAGGAAACCCAGAAAGGCCATGCCTGAACTTAGCCATACATGACATAAATGATGAGTTGCTCGGACCTGCAAAGCTAAGACATTTCTGGACATTTCTGCAAGCAGCACTCCAAAGTTAAAAACTAAGGCACACATAAAATAGGGCAGCAGCTGAACAAGGTGTTTTCAGATCTATTCTGGACCATACCTAAATCATTGAACACAACTGTAAATCTTACTTTGTTTGGCCAATACGATGTACTCTGCCAATAGCCTGTAGCTCATGTGCTGGATTCAGAATGGGCTCCACGAGCAGAACATGAGTTGCCTCAATGATGTTTAGTCCATTGGAACCAGTGTGAAGAGGCAGCAGCAAAATATTGATGTTGGGATCGTATTTAAATGCAGACAGGTTTTCCTAAAAGGCAAACATCACAGCAGTGTGACAAGAGTTCCTCAATGAAGAGTGTGGGGCACAGGACTATATTTTCAACAAATTATAGCAGCTAATACAGGCTCCAGAGTGACAATCTTGTAGGTCTATCAGCCCAGAACAGATACATGACAGCCTAGGAAAGGCATGAACTTCTTGCAACACTGATCAGGTGTGTCTCATCCTTAACTTCCATGCCAATGCACCTTTCTCAAAAGTGAATGTACTGTTTCTCTCCAAATGCTTTAAACTAGGACTTTTTGAGATTATAATTTTTAGAATGAATAAGTTAGAGATCAAAGCTTCTGCCATACAAATTTGCTGCTCTTTTAGTTTCTGAAATGAAGCAGTGAAGTAAAAAGGATCAGATTAACTTCTATGAACTATGATTTTCCCACTGAAAATAATTTAAGAAAAATATCCTTTATGTACCTGAAATTTACTAATTCCATTGATCTGAGAAAAAACCATGTTGTTGTCATACAAAGCTTTTGAAATTATATCCAACACATCTTGCCACTGTAAAAAAAAAACAAAACCACACAACACAATAAAAGTAACTCAACTTTACAAACAGCAATGACAACTAAAAAATAGTAATTAACTTCCCTAATGAAGAGTAGATTTAAAAGCTTTTTAAAATGCTAGCATTTGCAATTTTTAAAAAAAATTGTGTGCTAGAAACCAAATCTTTCATAGAACTAAGTTAAGACAGATAATTAGAAAGATCAACATGAATAAAAGAAATTGGTAGCCATTGCAAAAACAGTTTTACAATGTATCAAAACCATCTGGACATCACATTTGAATTTCTACTGCTTCCATACAAATCTAAGTGTTTGCCCTTTAAAGAAACAAGCTTTCACATCTGCTGACTATGGTCATTATTCTTGTTCCAGTTACAGGACTTGCCCTACAAATCCTCAAAACAATCAAGTGGTTGTACAGAGTGATTCAACATTTTGGTAGCTAAACTAGCTCCTGAAAATATTATGAACGCTTTAAACTCAAAACACACATGCAAAGACAAGACAGAAAATGGTGATTAATACCGTTGAGAAAACTAAGGACTTAGCCCCTGGATCTTTAAACTGAATTCTCTTCAGTGTCCGGACCACAGCTTCCACCTTGGTGGAGTGACTTCCCTTTGAAAAGTCAAAGAAGCGCATTAGTAAAGTGGGATAGTGAAAAACTCTTTCCACATTCATTGCTTTATTAAATGATGTTATGTTAGGTCTCTTACACATCTTACACGAATTTAAAAATGATCAGCCTTGAGGAAGGGCAGGTTAAGTAGCACTGAACTGCTTTTACCTCTCTCTCCCTTATAAGACACTGCATTAGGATCAGCAGTGTGTAACAGCATGTGCAGCACATGGAAGAATGAAGTGCCACGCAGACACACTCTCTAGTTCTGCATGAGGCAAAACAGATGCCCAAGCAGTGCAGTGGCACCCAACATGACCATTAGGCCTCCTGCAGTTTAACTTTGTGGCATAGTCTTTAGAGAATCTTTCAAATGCACATTAAAATTTCCCTATCTTCACACCTCTTGAAAATGGACCAAGAAAAAAACCTACCTGAATGCTATTTATGTTGCTTTTATTTTTCATTCTGGCAACATCAAACTTACATTCAGTACTATGAAGCTTGTTAATTATATTTAAAACAGTAAGAAGATTGTAAATGTAATTAATTTTTGAATGATGGTGAGCTGCAATGAAAACATCTTTCTATTCTGCATTCAGAAGTACTTCAGTGCTTAATGAATCCAATACTTTATTCTACATCTTGTCCATTTTGATTTATGTACTCTTCCCTTTCCCCTTAGGTCAGCAAGAGGATACAATGAGATGCAATTCTTTTTCCATCTCCTTCAGTATGTACTTTGTATTACAGCAATTTTACCTAATGCCTTTTTTAAAGGAGCCTTTACTTTCTTACTAGTTCCTACACACATAGTAATTTCAAGCTGTGCTAGATTCAGCAGGACAAATACTGTTTTATTTCTGTCTGCACCTGTCTTTTGAACATTGAATTAACTATGCTGGCTCACTACAATGACAGATCAAATTTACTGAAGTCATGCTGCTTGCAGAATTGGCTGGGAAGGATGTCAGCAGTCTCCTCACAAGCTGGGAACCAGTGCTGGGCTGCTTGATCACTCACACATTAGGCAGCTAACATGTAAAAGACCTTCTGCAGAGTGTTTTACCAAAGGCTGCAGTAAAGCAGTGCCTTTTTATTACCCAGGGTCCTCCACAGTGATTCCAACTCTGCAGTGTCACAGACACAGAAATTAAACAGCTTTCTTCCACATCATTTGTTGCACTGGGTAGACATTGACTGTCTTATCTGATTGTTTGCAAAGTCAGATGGACAATTAGAAATGCTTATGTTGGCAGGTGTTCTGATCTGAAAGGATGACACATTTGCAGCCCTATGGCTGCTGCCTGCCAATCACAAACACCTACAGTTAGGAGATCCTAGACTAGCTTTAAGGACTTCCTACATAATTCCAGGGTCATTCATGTGCTTTTCCAATACCATTCATCTCTGATGCAGTGATGATGATCCTGGCTAATCTGTTCTAAGTGTCTTTTCCTCAGAAACTGTTTTTAGACCTTATCATAGGTTCTATTTTTCCCCTGCTATAACAGATAGCAGTTTTAGCCACTGTTGTTGATTTTTCCACCCTTCAGATTCCTGTGACTCAGGTGTCACAAAGGTGACTTCGTACAAGATCAGTAAGGGGAACTATGGTGCAGAAAAGAAAAGTGGTCACAGTCCTTTTGCCCTATTTTTTAAACAAGATAACTGTGTAAAGTTCTTCATCCCTCTGTCTACATTATGTTAAACTTAATTGATATATTAGTTATTAGTTATTATTAGTTATATTAGACTTATTGAACTTACAAGTGACTAAAACTTCGGCTCACAGCACACACAAAGATTTTAATTTCGTTCTCTATGGAGAGATGAAACTGACAGAAGTACCCTTGGTTTTCAATCTGTCTTAAGAAATGGTATCCTACTTATTACCCCTACACCGTGAATCTGTCATTTTGTTGAATATTCAGATGACTATTTATAAAGAAATTGGCTAGTTCAAATGAATTATGTAATAGTTAACATTAGAACCAAAACTACCCTCTAACAGACGATTTCTCTCTCAGATGATAGGCTGACAACACCCACTGTAATACTGACCAGACCCAGGAAGCTTTTACAAAACCAAATCAGCCAGTAATCTCTCTCTCAGTATAAAATGCTTCCACTTACAGTAGTCCTTTTGCATCTAAGGCATTACCTTAAAATGGTTAGTGTCAGTACAATAAAGAGTAAGATAGAAAGAAAGAGAGGTAGTGAATACTTTAAGAGACTGGAGGGATTGAGAAAGATCAGATTAAAATATAAACACTGAATACATTTTCATATCTGTCCTGAAAGATACTGATCTTAACCTCAGTATTCTATAGCAACCATAGTAAGTTTGTTATTCTTTATTAACTGTCCTTTAAAGGAATATGAGGTAGAAATTTTTATTTTTAGCAATGTTGCTTAAACATTGCTTTAGCAATGTTTAGATAGCAAATGAAGTAAAGCTACAGTGTAAATTTTTAGTTTTTCATGAACTAAGAATGAGCTTTGCTCAAGCAAATTCACACAGAATTCATATTTTTGGTTTATTTTTGCTTTGTTCAAAGTTTTTGATGCAGAAATACTTCAAGAAAACACTACAAATCTTTACACAGGACAGCAGATGACGTTCTTTCAGTGTCTTACTTAGGAAATTTGGTTATTCTAGATATTTTTTAATATAATTTATAAAACATATTTGCAGTTTTGTTAGAAATAGGGTGGTATCTCTAAATTGTATATGGAATTAATGTGTAAAAAGCCTGCATGAAGTGATGTTCTAAGAAGTAGCACTTGAAAAATACAGCCTATTTACTCCCCCTGGTGCCACATACTGAAAACTACTTTAATAATTCGAGTTAGGAATCATCTACTCATAAAATGGAATTCCATCTGTCCAGGGAAGTTGAAATAACCAGTGTGACTGTGGTACCATTGTCTTCAATACAGGGCAGCAAACCTAGAAATTGTGCAAGGTTCAAAAAGACTTGCACAGATACCATGGAAGTCTGTCAGCACAACTACTTACTATTTTTAACTATACTAGTCAGATTAAAATTATGACAAGTTATGTCCCGCTGCATAATAACCATATTTTAATGTAAGACAGCAGTATCATTTAACCAAAGTATTATCAATGTATTTTACCATTGCATTTTAGCCCAGAATCCTCTCTTTTTTCCACAACTGCAATAAACACAGATTTTTTGTTTCTACAGCATTCTACAAGACATTCATGCAGAGCAAACATATGCAGTACATATATGTCAGTATTGCTAAAGACTCAAGGAGATGTGGTCTTTTCAACCCAATGAAAAACCTCCATTAGTAAAAAAGGCAGATACAACAGTGCAATCAGGACTGAATTCCTACACATTTGTGTCTAGAGGTTTTGTCATTAGGACAAACTATTATAAAACTATATAGTGCATTTGTCTGCCTAAATGCAGTATGCTACAAAACACAAGAAATATGCACTGCTGTAGGTTTGGGCCACAGAGCTCCTGCAAACAACTCACCTTTACAGGAATATCATCTTCCTGATTTGCAGCTTCTGCAGTGAAGACGTAAGATATTTCTTTATGAGATGTTGTCTGCCTGCAAATGGCACATTTAATTGAGCTCCGGCGGGTGCCAACGCTGTACTGCTGGATGATGATTGCTATGCACTCATTACAAAAACAGTGTCCACACGTCAGCACTGCCCACTATGCAGGAAACAGAAAAACCCAAACACAACACAGCTTCAGTCTGGGACCAGTGCAAAAGAAAAACAGTGTACTAATCTATGATAAATTACGTTTTCATAGAGAAATTATGTTATTTTCATGGTATTCATCAGATTAAGGAAGAATTTTACAATTGTTGCACTCCAGCTGCTAAAAAGCCTGAATTTCAAAGTTTTCCAGCACAGAGACATTTATGATCTGGAAGGAAGTCTCTGCATTTATTGTTCATTATTTGCATTTTCTCAGTTTTGAACTTCAGGAAAGACTCTTCAGGAAAGATTCTTAATGCCTTATATGTAAACACAGGTTAAGTATTTATATATTTTTTTTTAAATTACAAAAATGTTTTTATTTGCCTTCTATAAAATCCTTTATATGTGCATTCATACTAGATTGGTCTTATTTAATAAGTGATAGAAAAAATGCTTTAATTTTTTCCTCCTGCTAAGTCCTAAACAACACCTCTGGACTTAAGAAGAAAGATTTTGTACACAGTGTCTTAATTTCTTTTTGACAGAATGTATGTGAAACAGAAGATTGCATTGCAGAAGCTGTTCTCCCCTTGTGAGCCTAGAGTATCTACACGTCAGCGGGGACCTTCCATAATAGAGAAGCAATTTGTATACCAGTAGTTCTGAAATTCAAAATAAGATCTTTTGCTGTACTAGTCTGCTCTTTAGGCCATTCCAAGAGGAAAAACTAAAAGTTTTAATGGGATCAAGTAGCAAAGGAATTGACTAAACCACTGATTATCATGCAGAAGGTCTTTTAGGCTTTGTAAGGTTTTTTCAAGTGTGCAGAAACAGGATGCAAAGTATTTTAAAAAAAGCTCTTGGCAACATGAAAGCTGCTATCATCTAAAACAGCAGTCTTGCTGTTAAGAAAAGATAAAGAAAGTTAAGAGATTATTTTCCCTTTCAGTGAGCTCCTCTAGCTCTGAGATAAAGACTAATGGCAGTTAAACAGGACTAACAGCTGTTCTCTGTAAAAACCTGTATTACCCTTGAAGAAGAGCACAGAGGGGATTTTGGAAACATGGAAGGACAGCAGTTCATGCTTACACATCTCTATAATGCAAAGAAAAGCTAAACCTCCTTAAAATAGCTACCCTAAAAGAAAGAGACCATTTAGTTTTACCATGCAGGAGTCCTTTCATGTTTTTCCCTAATGCATGGTAAGTCAGGTTTAAACTAGAGCTTTGTACTTTGTGATACAGATTAAGTCTCACTTGAATTTCAACTCCTGCAGTTCAGCAGGGCAGTGGTGGGGAAAGAAATCCACATTGCCAGTATTTATTCTATTGGATTTTGCTATTGTTTGCATATGTAATATCCTTTTCTTTAGAAGAAAAAAAATACTATCAATAAGAACAATTACAGTAAAATACAATAGCATACAATAGAAATTTACTTACTTCTTCTTTCTGTTAGCTTATAAATGGGAAATAGATCTTTCTGCCAAAAGTATAACTTCAGAGTTATAAAACAATCATGAACATATGTTTTTGGAACACTTAAGCACTGATGTCAAAAGCTAAAAGAAGAAGAGGTGCTTGCATCTGAGAAAGATGCTATTTCAGGAGAGAGGCTGGTTGGTACATTACAGGAAACAGCTCATTTTCCCTGTTTCATTACAACACTCATTTAAAACCAAATCTTCACAATTTGACACACAAGTGGCTCAGCTCTAGCTAAAGATATTCTAAAACTAAAACCTGCTGAGTAAGTATCTTACCTGTCTTCCCAGTTGACGTGCACAGATTGGACATGGTTCTGGGTTAATTCCTCCAGTAGTTTTATCCTGAGACTATAAATTAGAAAAAAAAAATAAGCTTTATGTTTTGTTATTTTATATTTAAAACAAGCTTCTAGAAAAAAATGAATGATGAAGCCCTTAAAAGAAACTAAATCAAAACAGAACACTGTGTGAGCAAATTAATAACATTCATGTACTCAAGTCCATCTTGAGGAGTTAAAAAAGAATGTAACTTATGGTAAGCAAAAGGAGCCACTTTTCATTCTGCAGTCCTTCAGATGGCATCTGCAGCTTTATAACAGCTCTGAAAAATCCTGGTGAAATACAAACTTCAAACAAGAAACTCCACATATTTTCTATCAGCTTCACATTGCTGCGAAAACACTTAAATTTTGCTTAACTCTATGCTTCCTTTAACATAAATGCACTTACTCAAACACTATGACTAAAATAACATAATACATGGAGGCTGCCTGTTTTGGTTTGGGGTTTTTTTGGGGTTTTTTTGTTTGTTTTTTTTTTTTAACACTTACTTAAAACTCTAGACGTTGATTATCCTTCTGTTTCAGGTAAGCTCTTTGTAAAATACCAAAGGTATGCAGAGATGTACATAATTTTATAAGGCTTCTACTAAACATGGCCCAGTTAGTTTTATTGAAAAATTTACACATCTAAAACTAGTTCATAGTTTAATAAACATGTAATTAAGCAAGTAACTAAAATATATAATGCAATAAATAATTTTATGAGCACACAGTAACACAAAGAACAGCACACCAAATTTCAAAATGCAATGAGTCTTCACAGAAAATACAATTTCTTTAAGATGAAAGTTTGAAATAAAAATAATGGTAGGTTTCTTCCCTTCCACAGGTAAACAGAGTACATCACTTAGATAAAGTCAAGGAACCACTAATCTTACTTTCTCCAGATTAGTGAGGTACAGAAGTTGTCCTAATTTCTTTTGAAGCTGTGATTTGGCAACTGCCTTGTCATTCAGAAGTTTCACTCGATTTTGCTCTACCTATGAAAGCAACATTAAATATGTGTTAAAAAAGGGAAAAAATTTAAGTTTTACAATACAATAAGTTTTACAAAATTTAAGTTTACAAGGCTTAAATTAATTATTTTTGTGAAATTCAGCTAAGTATTGGCAACAAATAGAAAACCAGCTCATGCTGGGAATTTAAGATGTGCTTCTGCCCAAGCAAAATTGATTTTCTATTCCTTTCCTGTACCCAGTATGAACACAGCACTGTGAATGGGCTGAGACGCAGAAGGCACATAAAATTGCTTTTTATTTTTTATTTACATTATTGGTTCTTTACAAAAACAAAATTAAATTAAAATAACCCAAATTTTTAGAAGCTTCTTGTGAACTTCATTCAATTTATCATCTATTTTCTTACAATTGTGTATATATGCACTAGAATCAACTGCTGGTTCCAAAAACAATGTGTAAGAGACAATTATTTTCTATATATTTCTTGGAAATTTCCACTTTTGATTTAACCTATACAAAGACAGAAACATCAAGCTGACTTTTTTTTAGATTAATTACAGCTGATAGTGGAGAAGTGCAATACTGCCGAAGAGGCAGGCACCTGAAGGATAAAGGCAAAAGTAATGGGTGTTTCTTTACGGCTGCATATACATGCATAAATCTTCAGACTTTATTAGGCATTTGTTAAGCAAAGTGCTCCTTTTTAAAAATTGCTTTAATACAGAGATGAAATTTATTTCCTTGTAGAAAGAAGCAGTTTTATCTAAATCTATCTCACATTAAAAAGCACAAAATGCATCTATAGAAAATATACTTCTATTGGGGCAAAAAAAAAATTAAAAGGTTAAATCAACCCAGCATTTTCTCTATCATCATAAATAGAGTCGGGGTAGCTCAGAAATTTCAAAATACTGAAAAAAAGATTTTTCTTTGAGGTGCTCACTTCTGTTTTATATAGGTATTTGTGGAAAGTATCAATACAGGTAAGGAATCAGGTCAACCTTATTTTCCACCAGCTTGGAAAACTGGGCAATGGTAGAGAAAGGAAGGAAGTTGCTGCTGCTGACAGGACAGCAGTCTTTTGGAAACATGCCACTCTGTCAGAAGGCTAACAAAAATATATCAAAGTAACAAGCTCAAAATGGCCCATGTACTTAACATAGAAATAGGTAAGAATTCTATACTCCACCAAGCCTGTCAGAAATGGAAACAGAGACACATTATAGACATAATACATAGATCCAGATGCAGATTTTATTTTTGTAGGAGGTAGGTTCCTTCAAAAAGAAACCATTCTTTCCTGCCCAGTACTCTACCTCGTGTGGTTCTATAATGTGGAGCACTGGTGGATTTGGTTTTGGCTCATCAGGGTGACGCACTCTGAGTCGTTCTGTCGCCATTGCCAGTTCATCAATAGCAGACACGTGATCCCTAAGGACCATCCAATACTCATGAAGCAACTGTAAGAAAACCCCAAAAAAGTGAACAGCAGAACTGAATTGAGTTACACTTATATGACACTGTCATACAATGTAAAATAAAATGTGAGAATCTTTTTAGAGGAAGAGATAATATTTCTTCACAGCATTCAGCCACAACAGCTAATTATAAAGGAAAACAAGCAGTATAGACATCGTTTTGCCTGCTCTTTTCCAGCCTCTCTGTATAAACAACTATAAAGAGCTGTCTCTCATTTCTTCTATGACTACTAGTATTACAATAATTAATGCAACTAAAAATTCAGAAACAAAATGCCTTGCAAAACACACCCTGCTGAATAAAAAAAGAGTGATTTCACAGAGTATCATCCTTGTAACTCAGTGTATATTAGAGTGGTACAGACCACTGAATCAGTATTTCCAAGTCACAACAGAGAGAATCATAAGACTGTCTTCATTCTCATCGGCATTTTAGTCCCATCTTTTGTTTCCTAACATAAAGGCACATGAAAAAACTGTGTTCCTTCTTCACAGGACTGAAGGTGAACTGAATTACAGAATGGACCAGTGTTGAATTTGCTGAGTCTAATGTCTCCGTTTGGGAGGAAGTGAGTTTTTTGGGAAGTTTTAGTTAAACCAATCAGTGGTCAGATTCGAATATTGACACCTGGTGTGACCACTGAAGAGGTTACATTCTGGTTCAAGTAAACAGATGAACACATTTAATTATATCTTTATACTGTCTTAATAGATGCAATTACATTGCTTAGTAATTTGATTAGTAGTCAGTATAGCTTTTAGAAACTCTTAAATCATATAGAAATCATTTAAAATCAAATCCTCTAATAAGCACTGTGTAAAAGGTTGATAGGCAAAGCCTAATTTCAGGAATGCGACTTAGATGTGCTAATATTCAGCTGCAATTTGTTTATAATAAATTAAATGGACCACACGACTGTTTGATCACCATGTGATTTACTGCACCTTATATTCCTTCTTCCATGCTTCAAAGAGTTCCAGGAATACGCTCCCTTCTTCGGTTAGCCTAGCATCCATTCGGTGAGCTTTGGCAAAGGAAAGGAGAGCTTTCAAGGCACGCTCAGTTTCACTGGTTGCCCAGAGCCCTCTGCTTGTGGTGGGCAAACGGTCATCGACAAGCCCTTCCTGGTCTTCTATCATCTCCTCGAATATTGCCATTTGGCCTTTAACACTTCAAAACAAACCAAACACAGCACTTAGCACGGATTTTGTACTTCCACATCCATCTAGACATATTCATCATCTATTTCAGCCTTCTTATATATGATTAAAGGATAATGCAAACCAAGCAAATATAAACAGCTGTTTTATTATCTAAGCAAAAGCTTGCTTTGAACACAATGACCTCGGTACCAATCCTCAGGCCATTCTGTCAGCTCAAAATCATCTATAGCTTAAAGGCTTACACATCTAAATCATCTTTGAGTAGTTACGAATGTCACATTCATTAAAAAAAATTTCAATTCTGACTTTTAATATAAGCAAGAATTACAGGTAAACTCTGATGCAAAATTTGCTGTGTATTGTACTGTGAAAGAACAGTACAGCTTCCCAGTTCTCTCCTTGACAAATAATGCTAATTTAGAAATACATCAATTCTTCCTGATTCCAGCAGTCATGAGGCAACAGAACTCCCACTGGGTAAAGACTTCTCAAAATGTTTTTGCATTAACCTCGAGACTTTTCAATGCGATCTTGACATCGTGAGGGATATGAGAGAGAAGTCTAAGACAAAGCATGCAGAGAGGCTGTAATCTATGTCTCTCAGTACTGCCCACTATGCATACTTCTCTGACACCCCATGCTGGTGTCACCCTTCTTTCAGCTTCATCCTGTCTGAGATCTCTTCTGTCATCATACCTTTGAATGAGGGTGGTATTATACCACTTGAAGCTGGACTGCAAATAAATATTTGCACAAATAGGAATATGTGTTAAATTAGCATACTTGTATTTATACACATGCTTTCCGAACATGTCACCACTTCATTTCAAATGTATGGCCATATTATAGCCGCTTGAGAGGAAGTGGCATGTATTCATTCCTTGGACACCATTTCTGCCAATGAAATTTACATAGAAAATTAAACCTAATAGAACTGCTATCAAGGCCATCAGCAAGAAGTCTCTGTCATTTGGTCATAAACTTATTTCAGAAAACATAAACCAGCCCAACTTTCACTTTTTCTAACAGTACAAAATATATAAAGCTATGAACTTACCTATGCATAAAGAGCTTTGACTCATATTCTGTGAACAATTCGTCAGCCTTACAAAAGACACAGCTGCAATACAGAAAATTGAAAACAGATGCACTCAGAATTTCATCAGAAACCAAATTATCATAAGCCCCTATTCCAACATATAAAACTACACAAAATTCTTAAAAAAGAACAAAATAACAGTCATATGTACACTAACATAGCTGACACTAGAAGATTTTATAAAAATAAAACTAAAGGTCATGATTCTAACAAATGGATCTGTGATATCTGTGTGCCTACAGCTCCTGGGTACACAATAAAGACTTTAGTATGTTATTTCCAATAAATGAAAATTTAGTAATACACATCTAAGGTATATTTTCTGTTTTCAAGACCTACTTGTTGAGTGGCAGTCTAACAGGTCGCAAATGGCAGATAGTGGCAGCCTCAATAACCTGCTTAGAAGGAGGCCCTTCTAAGTTTTTCACTGCTTCTCTTACAATCTTCTGGAACTTCTTCACTTCATCCAGCTGGGTTGTGAGTAGGTATTGAAGGCCTCTGCAGTCACGGAATCTGATTTAAAGAAAAAGGGATATTACTGTGCACCAAGACACCAAATCCAAACTTGATTCAGTATTTTAAAGTAGAAGAGAAGTAGCTAAATAGTGATCTAGGACAACATACAAAGTTGGTACCACAAGCAATTGCTTATTACTACTACATGCAATGCTGTCAGAAATCACTCTGGTGTATCCCCAGAGCTGATGCCTGGTATTTTTAGAACAGAAAGACTCTTTCCAAGGCTTGAGAGGTGTGGCCAAATACTAATAGTGAACACCCATCTGCAATATTCTGGGCCACAATGCAGATCTACTAAAGGTAAACCACTGCACATACAGTCTTACTCGTGTCTGCTGGCCAACAAAATGATTTTCAATGCACCTGTTCTATTCACAGCAGACACAGGCACCCATCACAAAAATACACTTCATTCAGCAAGTTAGCTTTCAAAGTTAAATTTATTAAATTAACAGTAAACTATTTTCCTAAAACCTAGCTGTCTTTTGTGATTGGAGGGGTGTTCTGGTAATGAACACAAACATGAACACAAATTAAGCACTTCACATACTGTGCTTTTCCTGAGAGCAGAAGTATCTTGCTGAAAGAAAGTGCATCATTCCTACAAGGTCTGATATTGATGTACAAGACTGTGGCTCTACACCATACAGAAAGTTCGATCCTAAACATCCGTTTTGTATAGTGCAGAGAGCAAAGCACAGGTTTAACACCACTGAAGCTTGGCATTCATTATGACCTACTTCACTAACGTGCATTTTAAAATAACATAGACAAAGTTTGCCTAACCAGGTAGTCTGAAAATAAATGTAAACTCCAACCACAAGTCTGCTGTTTATATCATCAGTTGCCAAATAACACTAGCTTTATAAAAATCTCCCTCACTATACCATGGATTAATCATATGCAGTACTCAATTAAAAGTACTTGTTGCTTCCACCACTGACCAGTAGCACTTGATAAGACACTGGTTTTTAAGTTTTATCTCATATGCTAAAATAAATTGAGAATGAAGTAAGCTTTATCACTGTGTTATAAAAGAAAGTTTAGTCAGAGATAGCTTTTCCAAAGTTACACAATCTGTAGGCAGCAATTTAAGAAGATACTTTCTAAATACCTAATTTCAATCAAGGAAAAAACAAAATCAGTGCAACACAAGGTAACATACAGATGGATGCATAGGCATGAAAGTTTTGCATAAACATGCAAACAATCCTTTCCTCATATTTACTTTGACCAGAATGTGATGCTATCATTCTCAAATAACCATGAAACGTTCATATCCAGGCTCACAGACTGGATGAGGTTGAAGGGGCTTTGGGGTGTTGTCTTGCTCAGATGCTCTCCTCAAGCAGGGTCGCCTAGAACTGGTTGCCCAGGACCATGCCCAGACAACTTTTGAGTATCTCAAGGATGGAGATCCTACAACCTCTCTGGTTACCTGTTCCAGTGCTCAGTCACCCTCACAGTAAAAAAGTGCTCCCTTGATATTCAGAGGGAACATCTTGTGTTTCAGTTTGTGCCCATTGCCTCTTGTGCTGACGAAAAAAGAGGTTAAATTTTGTATCTTTATATACATTTTTCAATAGAATTATGTTAAGTACTGAAAATAAAAGATACATTTACTTCCATCAAGAAGAAATTTCAACATTTTGGAATCATGGTGGCAGAGTAGTCAGAGTGGAGGATACATCTTTACATATGGAATTAAAAAATGTGTGTATCTTAAGTATTTAAATTTATACACACACGTTTTATAAACTTGTACACAGATATATATATTTATAGATGTATATTTATATATAAATATAATAAAAATGTCTTTGACTAAAACATGATTCACAAAGACTGTATTTAAGAGCATAAGGTCATGCATCTGAGAAAATTGCCTGAAGTTAAACTATCAGAGCACTGTCCTTTTCTGTGATGAACTTCCAGACCTTCATCCAGAATGTACAAGAGGGGGTTAGGAGAAAAGTCTATTCAATCCTAAAATTTAGGGGAGACCTTATTGCTTTCTGTATTTATCTAACTGGAAGGTAGAAGGAGGAGACTGAGTCAAACTTTTGTCACAGGCACCTGGCAAAAGAATAAGAGACAATGTACACAAGATGCAACACAGGAAATATTAACTAGGTAACATAATTTAATGTCTTTTTTTTTTTCCACCAAGTGGGCCAAATACTGAACAGGCTTCACACAGAGACTATTGAATCTCCCTCCTTGGAGATACTTAACAGGTCAAATCCCTGTGCAGCTTTACTGGATTGAATGAGCACGGGTCTGGATCTTAAGATGGGGGTTGATTTAAGTGACCTCTGAATGTCCCTTCCGAATTCATTACTCTGTAACTGAACCCGACAATAAGTGGTATACTGTTGTCTTGAACATGAAACCAACCTCAAATTCTTTGCTCAGAAAAACAGTGATGCTATTTTAAGGTGTTACGCAAGGATTTTCTGATATTGTCTGTCTACCTTACATTTAAGCAAGCCAATTTCTTTTACAGGTTACTCAATTTTAATGTAATAAACTTTGAATTCTTCTTACTCAGCAGTTTCATGAGTATAGAAGACTAAACCCACAGTAGATAATACAGAAGAACATTTCAAAGAATGCTTATCTAAGAGAAAACAGTAATTTTCCTGCTTTTCTTTCCAAGTCCTCTACCTAGTTGCGCTTTTTCAGGGACTGGTTTTGAAACATAACTGCAGTCTAAATGCTCTGAAGCAAAAATGTCTGCTAATTGCAACTGCTAGAACAAACTAGTAAGAAGACCTGAGTAGATTTAAGAGCCTATTTCAGTTATTCTCTCACTTCTCAGCCATGGAGAGTTTACTCGTCTGCTGTTTGTAGTTGCAGGTTATTTCGTTTTGCACACGTTGAACAAGCTCCTCATCGATGGCATACTGTATCGCTGTCTGGATGACATCCAACCACCAAGGAGAACCTGAATGTATCTGTATGAAAAGCAATAGATTTATCCTTGAACATTCAACAGAAAACCAATCTACTCATTGCAGCAGAGGCGTACACTGCTCTTTAGGCATGGTCAAACACAGACTGGCTAACTCCATGAAAAGTGGAGGATAAGAGTGTGATTTAAAAATATCCCATCTTCTGTTGACGTGTAAACACATGACTAAGAAACTGTCTACATTTTCCACACCTTTATATTCCTTCAGTGGAGTCAGATTCACCAAGGCTATCTACACAGAACAGCCACACAGAGATACTGTGATCTCAAAGTTTCTTCCTTCCCTCTCTCTCAGAAAGAGATGAAAAGATCATTTTATCAGAGAAAGCAAAGTTCCCTGTGAATAATAGAGCAACGCTGATGTGACCTTCTTTAACAGGCAAAAGAAGATAAACAGCTGGAATTCTGGATAACATGATGAAAATAATATTCTTTAAAAATGCCAACAGTCAGAGACAAAACGTTTAAGAGGTACCTGCCTTTCTTTGAAGCTCCCGAATGGTTTGAAGAACTGGCTGTAAGGCCTGATGGGCTTCTGCAACTTCGGCGTTGGATTTACTCATATAATGCTGTCGAAGTTGTTCTGCCTGTATGGAAGTAAGAGCTTAAACTATGCACAAATCATATCTGTGAGGAATACTGCTAACATAAAAACTCCCCACCTACCATAGTGTTTTTAAATGGTTACCTATCTATGTGCTACCCACCTTCATTTGTAAGCAATATTTAGCAATATTTTTTTCCTCTAGAATCCAGCATTTATTAGTAAGCCAAAAAATACGTTTGAGAAGACAAATTACTAAAAAGATGCTAACTGTGCAACTTTGCTTTTGGGTAAGCCCTAACAACACAATAGGAATACAATGCATTACAAAAGGGAACTGGAATATAATTCGGCATTCTGACTTATCTGTGTTGAATAAGCAAACAACAAAAAGATCCCAGAACAGTCTGAGAACAGGACAATTGAGCTTACTCCCATATAAAACTTACTCATAAAATAACAAGAAAGGCTTAAATTTCTTTACATGCATCAGATACAATTTTTTTTCAGAGAAATTACTTCTAACAGTGAAATCCCTCTTGGCATGCAAGTGCCACCACTATAAAAGCAGTGCCAGTTTATTTTATATTTTAAAAATTGATGAACAAACAACTTAAAAGTAACATGTATCTTGCAATGTTACATACAGATTTCACTACATACATTTATTTTGTGCATTTTAGTATATGTTTAAGTCTCTTTTTGTTTGCTACTACTAAGATAGTACATTGTTGTTACAGAGCCCAGTTTGCCTGGAGTGCACAGGACTCTCGGGTACTTAGAAGAGCTATTGGCAAGTGGTAGCTACAAAAAACCACCTCTGCATCATATTTATAAACAGAACAAATTTTCTAATAGCTTTCTTTATAATCACGCCAGGAAAATGCTGTATTTAAAAACTGCTAGAAGTACAGGCAGTACTTCTATAGAACTTCTATAAGGCAGGTACAAACTTTATATATTTAGGAGAACAAGGCTCATTAAAACAGAAAAAACTGCTATGCTTACATAGAATTTGCATAAAAATGATAAAATATCAGAAGATAGCCAAATAGTAAGACAGATACTCATCACTAGCATAAAACAGGAGAGGCTGGAAGAACTGGGCCTGTGCAGCTTGAAGGAGAGAGTCCTAGCGATTACGAAAGAACAGCTTCCCAGCCCGCAGAAGGAAATCACCAAGACTGGGAGCCCAGGCATTTTACTGAAGTACATGGCAAGTGAAGAAGGGACAATGGCTATAAACTGAAACGGGGAAAAACCTCACACAGAACCTCCCTACTATGAGATATATGAAGTACTGGAACAGGCTACTCAGTTAAGTTGTGAAATTTCTTTCCTTGGAGGTTTTAAAAGGCCAGTTGGATAAAGCCCCAGGATACCTGGACAGAAATCCATGTTGACCTTGCTCTGAGGGGGAAGTTCAGCTAGAGATGTCCCAAGGTCCCTTTCAGCCCAAACAGTGACACAATAATGACATTCTTTTGCAAATGTTGTCCTTATGTCCACTGCAAGTGGAGCAGAGCATTACTCTTCCAGCGGGGAAGAGTAATCCCAGCTATTTTGCCAGATACTTCTCTGGTTAGGATTACAGATATAGTTAAGCTTATGCATACAGAAAGTGATATACAGTGATTTGCTCATCTGACCAAAGAAAAATGAACTTCACCTACAGAAAACTTTGACTATTTGAAGTTAAAAATGAGGAAAGATAAAGAAAATGTGAGGAAATAAAGGACTCAGAAGAATTCAGGATGACACATTCTTTGTCATTATCTTATTCTTTATCTTTACATCTGTGTAAGTTATTTCCACAGGAACATGGAGGTGGGGAAACAGCATTTTAGAGGTAAAAAATATTAAAATTTCCACAAAACACACTCACAATATAACAGAGGCCACCAGCATTGAGAACAGCAATAGTGTATTGGACATTTCTGCTCACACAGTAAACAACTCTTAATTTTACTAAGTTTAGGGGAAATGTATGTAGTTAACTCAAAAGCTATTTCTTTTGAAATGAAAAGAATTGTCGTTTCTTTAGTTAGAGAAAATGCTGAGGGGACGAAAAATAAAAACGTGCTCTTCAATATTTATGTAAAAACAAAAGATGTTTACCTCTTCTGCAAGTCGGCTATCACGCAAAGTCGGGGGAATTCCTGGGTGCTTTGCCAACAATTCCATCAAATTATGTGTAGAATGAAGTCTCTAAATATACACAAAGTCAAGAGCAATCATGAAAAACATCCATTGCAACATCTGTGACAGAAAAAACCTGAACAGCAATGAAAGCTTATAGCAAGAAATTAGCATGAATTTAACATCAGTTTTGTCTTTCTCTGCTAATCTGGAAGCATCTTCTAAAGAAAAGAAGGATTCCTTCCCACATTTTACTGGGAAAGGAAATGATAGGAAATGAAATATTAAAAATACCTTCTTTAACATCGCAAAAGCAAATCAGCAGGCAAGTGTGATACCAGGTCATCAGATCCTAAACCATACTCACCCTCCTAATTAAAACAGCCCTTGACTATTATGGAAAACAAATTATTTATCTCAGAGAACTTTCTTTGGTAAATGTCTTTTAGAATATTCTGAGGAAAGAATTAATTTAGCCTATCTAAAGCAAAATAAAGTGTAAGGGAAAGACCGGATACCAAGAGCTGTAATAATTTTTCATATTTCTCATTTCTCTGAAATAAAAGATATTGAAAAACACATGACCTTTTGGTATACTTTTAGGGAAAATAAATTTGATTATTAATATAAGGAAACTCTGCTCCTCTTCTCTGGCTTCACTCTTTGTTTCTCAAACCAGACCAATAATATTATGCTTCCTGTACAGCTCCCACAAACTGATACTAATAACCTCCTCTCTCATAAACTTGTGCCCTTCTCACGTCCTGGATTCTCTTCACCTCTGCCCTATTACTATCTCAGCCACTTAAGAGGACTGGCCAGCAGTGATTTGCCATTATCCCAGAGCTAATCCTACACAACTGCGAAGACTTAACAGAAGTAAAATTTTATTACACTAAGGTGATATTAGGCAGCATATATTTTGAGGGGAAAAAAACCCAAATTTATTGGATTGTAAAATCCAGTAGAACAATTTAATTAACAACCCATGAGCAGCTTAACAAGTTTACGCTAACATGTCTATGCTAAGCAAAAAAAGCCACCAGGAAGTCACAAAGGAAAAAGAATCAAAGAAGCACAACAGAGACATCAGGTGACCAAATGCAACACAATCAAACAATAATTTGCTCAGAGAAGCAAATAAAGAAACAGACAACTGATCACTTCTTATCTATGTGTCACTAACATTTTAAATCTCTTACTATGCTGAAGAAAATTTTGGTCAATTTAGAACTGATAGTTCTTGAAAAACTATAAATATGTTACTTAAAGAATCATGATTTTTTTACCAGGAGACTATATTAGTATTTTTAAATAGTATTCAAAAGGCATTAAGTCAAATGCCCGAAGAGAAAAAGCACTTCAATTCTTTTCCATGTTTTGATGCCCTTTCTTCTGCAGTGCAAATATTTTACTATTCTCTGTCATCTGGCACATTAATATCACTCTCAGTGCAAACCCTGCATTCTGTAATTGCAGGATGTAATATAACACTGTTAATGTGAGCAGTCACAGTCATATGCACCAGACTAGGAATTCAGCCTGTTAACTGTACTGCAGAACAGCAGGTGGAGATCATACACTGTTTCAGGGACATCAAGAAAACTCACAAGCAGGTTTTTAGAAACATAGTAGCTTTTTTTTTTGGTTAAAAAAAAAAAAGGAAACATGAAGGTCATGGGACAGATTCGTATCTAAAGATTCTTATCAAAAGATTATGATCATTACAGCAGGCTGAAAGAGTAATTCAGCACACCACTGGGAGGAAGAAAAGACTGACCTGTTAAATTAAATCTAAAGTATTCCAGTTCTTAACTACGTCTCTTTACATTTCAATGCTCACTCACTTGCAAGGAATCTGTTTTGAGCTTTTCTTTGTGCTCTTCAGATGATCTTAGTACTTCTCTGTAGAGCTCCGCAGCCAATGCATATTCTCCTGAATTAAAAAAGAATAGCAAAAACACACACATATTGTGTTGGTTTTTAAATATACAAACAGCCATGACCTTACAAGTGTTACATTACTTGTAACATACTAAGATTTCTCAGAGAGTCTGTATAGTAAGCAATGTAGTAATAGTAAGCCTGTCTTCAAGCAATTCTTTCCTAGTCATTCCATGCCTCCCCTCAAAACATTGGTAAAAGGCAGAATATGATATTCTACAAAGACTAATGCAGTTTCCAAATTAAATATCTTTTGTGACTGTAAGATCTGTAAACTTCTTAATCTTAAAATATGAATTTATATTCATATTTTAAGATTAAATAAATAAAAAAAAATCTCATGTAGCACTTAAAATAATCTACAACTCTCTGCAGTGATGCATTGCTAAATTTGCACTGCAAATGCATTATTCACTCTCCCAGTGAAAACCATGAAAGTTGTGTCATACTTCAGAAATGCAGAAATTATTAGGTACATGCAGGGAGCATAACTACTGATGTAAGCTGCCAGCATCACAATCACTTCTCAGAAAATAGTTTATATCAATTAAAAAGAAATAGAAAATTGAAGTTGTGTATGGAAAAGAAGTGAAAAAATGAATCCATTTTAATTTTCTTTTCTCAACTGACGGAAATTTACTTAGCCAGTAATACTCTTAGAGATTTAAAACATGGAGAAGTACAGGGAAAAGAAATGCATAAAGACAGATAACAGAGTAAAACAAAAAACATCATCCTGTCTAGATGGAAGTATAACAATTCTATGTCAACAAGACTTGCTGCTTCTTACATTGAAAGAGTTGCATTTGTAAGGGTGTAGTCTCACGATATACAATTGCAATTACTACTAACCAGCCAAAAGCTATGTGCTGAAGTTGCTAGCTTGAAGCTTGTCAGGCCTCCCTTGAATTTTTCATGACCTGCCTGAACCTTTTACTTGGCTTAGCTGTGATAGCAATTTCTCTAATTCACTAGGTGTCTATGGCTAATTTTTAGTATAATTTTACACTTTTGTTTATCTTTGTGTGGTACAAACACAGCTTTATATAGACAGCAGTAACAAGCAGTTATTCCATGTAGAATGAGATATTTACAACTACCACAATGATGTAGTGTAGGGAGATAAAGGCCTACTAACAATAGCAGAGGCTATTGACAAGTAAAGATATACGATGCAGTGTAGAGTACAGCCATGGGATGCTAAGAGATGGTGCACAGGCTTGGCAGTGAATAAGAAAGCCATGGCTATAAACAACTCACCCACAGTCAAAGAAATGCAGACTTAGAGCTGGACAAAACTGGTTTTAGGGGCAACAAAGAGAACAAAGAAAAAGTATGTAACATTCATAAAAGGCATCATGTACACTAAATTTGGCGTTTTCATGGAGCTGCAGACCAATGAAGAAAGAGAAAGATGCAAACATGCTAGCAAACATAAAAATGACCCTCACTGGATTCTTGTGTGAGGAAGAAACCATCAATATAAACATCTTATTCCTCCTGATGAAGGTAGTGACAACTGGCGATTGCACTGCCACCACATCTACAAAACCATTGCCCTCAGGGTCCAGATGGGCCTAAGTAGAAAGGTGAGTATAAAAGCAGGACAAGAAGTAGAAACAAGTAAGTGTGATTGTTACTTTTTTCTTTGCCTGTAGCAATTAAATTTGGACTAATAATAATTAGACCTGTAAGTTTTCAATTATACTAAGACTAAATTCATGGCCTCACTTTTATGTAAGGTGTGCTTCCCCCTTCCTGATAAAGAAGACTGAGTGTAAGGGTAATACTGGGGGAGGAGTTAAAGACCAGAACTCTGCCTCTTTTGTCCTGCTTTTGTTTCTCATCAGACAAAATTTTTATCAATCTGGTTTTCAAAACAGGCCAAACACAAGTTTTGCTACTAGTGTATTTTAGAAGCATTACATCTATATGTAACTCTTTTTAAGCACTTAACTGTATCAGAAACACTTATCTCCATCCTACAATCATAACAAAGTATTTCAAACCTACTAACTACAGATTAAAGAATCTGAATATAGTGTTTCTGTGAGGCAAGTAAGAGAAAAGGCAGTTTGCCTGTTCTCTTTGAAGGAAGACTTGGACATGAGCTGGAAAAATTCAAACAGCATGTCAACTTTAGAAGAACTTGGAAAAGAGGCATTTTTACACATTCAGAACAGAGTAACTTTAATTTATTTTGTGATACACTCAAGATTCATGTAATTATTTTTGTTTCTCATTCAAAGATTTTTTTTCTTTATAATTCAAACAAAATTGACATTGACAGAGCTATCTAGCAGGAGCAGCAAAAGGAATCCACAGTCAACATAGCAATTTGCATGGCTGGGGGCACAAGAGAAGCCCAGAAAGCAGTACTGATGAAACAAAAGCAGGTTAAGTACAACTACACAAGTATGACTTCTTTTAACCTCCCAGTACACAGAGATGGAGCATTTTCTTTACTCCTGTACTGAAAGGAGTAAAAAATATGCTACAGCCCTTTGGTCTTACCTTTAATGATATGGATACCAGCTAAGCCATTAAGAGCACACACCAGCTGTCGATGAGCTTCTTCACACTCTGTTCGACACTTCTTTTGCAGAGATGCCAACAGTTCCTCCATGGTCATGGTGCTGAAAGGAGACCAAATGGCTTGAATTTGAAACAAAATCGCAGTACTAGAAAAGTAAGAGGGTCATGCTGAGCAGCATAGCAAATCATTACATGCATCCAACATATTGCAAATGGTTTTTTGAGATTTCTTTACTTATTAAAAAATCTCTAGCTGTCAGATTTTCTTCCCGTTAGAGCTTTACCCTAACTTGAGTGCGTCCAGAGGTTGACATCTCCTGGAACACAAAGAAATAAGGAGCAAGAAGAAAATTTGAACTTGGTAAAATAATCCTTCATGGGGCAAAATATTTTTCTCCTTCTGTTAGTGGTGAACTGGAAACAAGCAAAATAGAGCTCATTTTGTCAAAAGCTGTTCAGATGAAAACAGCTATGATAGACTACACTTCTACCCTCTGCTACCAATCTAAACACAAAACACATGAAGTGTCAATGTAAAGAAGAAAATGTGTGAAATGAGAAAAGACTAGCAAAAAATAATTCTAAACTTCCTTTTCTACATTTGTGATATCTGCAAATTATGAGAGGAATTTTACCAGAAGAGAATTAGCTTAACATAAAAATACCAGAAATGGAAAGAGAAAAGCAGGAACAGAAATGAGGACGATGCAAGAAGGAAGCTTGAAGGATACCTTGGAGTAAGGCCACAGGTTAAAGAATAAGAGGACTGATATGAAGAGACAGGAGATTAAACAATGGCAACAGCCTACAAGAGCTGACCTGAGGCTGCTTCTAATAGCAATTGCTGCTGTTAGACCAGACACCAACCCCTTCCAATGAAACCCTGCTCCTCAGCCTCAATCACCTTCAGGAGAAGCAGTCACTGTTTAGTGTTCAGCACTGTGGAACAGAGTAAGACGTGACATAACTCTAGCACAGACTGGGCTCAAATTATACTGGAAGGATACCCTTGCCTAGGCCTTTATTTTATCTTCCTTGCAACATTGTTCCAGTGGCAGAAACTGATTCTTGGTTTTATAGTACAGTGTTATACCAGAGTCAGCTTTAAATCAATATAATCACTATTCAAAATTACTGAATTCTGCAAAGGCAACAGTAAATACACATAACATATGCTGAACACTTCCTCCACTGCTACTTACCTTTTATTTTCCAAACCATCAGCAGTTCCAGGAAAAATTATAACAGCAGAAGGATGTACATATAAAATATGCTATTTGATACTACTTTTGATGCCCGAGACTACTAATTAAGGCAAAAAGAAAGGGTTTTTACTCAGTTAAACTAGGAGAACCTAGAAAAATGTCTTTTGAGAGGGTTTTTTTTTTTTCTGAGTAGATCTCATTTACTGCCTCCACTACACAGGTCAGGGAAAAAAGTCATCTATCATAGAAGAGAATATGCTCCAAACTCAGGTTTTTATTCCAGGCCCGTGTCTCCTATCTATATGCTCCAGCACCAACTTTCTTATTTCAGTAAATTTCTCTTATTCATCAAATGTCCTAGCAGAGAAGTTCTTCATTATTCTACATATAACCAAAGACAGGAACCAAATCTTCTCTCTATTCTGGGAAAGTCCACTCCTGCAGTTGAGTTTGGTTCACAAAAAAAGGTATGTAAACAGTGCTGGGAATTGACTTTTCTTTGTACATGTGATTTTAAGAACGATTTAACTTTCATTGCTGTTTTTTCCATCAGTTACTATGGAGCTGTCACTGCGCAACCATTCCACCAAAATCAACACAGTACGAAGCTGTTCCCACCATACTCTGCTCAGTTTACATATATTACATTTATACTACACTGGCTCATTTTAATGCAAATAATGTTGTACAATGAGTGGGAATATTGATTTCTCCTATGTCTGAGTCCTTGCTTCCACATTAGCAGATTGCTACAGTAAGTGCTACAGCAGAGTGTCTAACTGTTGATCTCTGCTCAAGTAGGTGCAAAGTCAGCTTCAGCTGCTTAGGCACTGCAGGTGCCCTGTATAACAAAGAGCAAGGAGGAGGACACAAAACTTCTTAAAAGGACTGAAAGAGACTCAATAGAATGGATGAACTAGGAAACAGTAGCAGTAACATTGGCAGTGCTAAAAGTTGAAGTTCTTCCCTACCTGTAGCTTAAAAAAGAAACATAGTGCTCTGAGAGGCTGGAATGAAAACAGCCTGTTCTTTCACAACCTCCTTCTGATTGACTGAAAAATAGCAGCTACATTTCACAATAGGACTGGCACCATGCTTTTTTTTTTTAGTCTAACAAAAGCTGAGACCAAACTGGTACTTGCAGGACACCTGTGGGGGAAGATGATCTCGAAAGCATGCAAATAGAAGAGCATTTGAACAGCAAGTTTGGATGTACATTTACAAATTCTGCAACCTTGCATTAACATTTTCTATGAACAAAAGAATTATTTCATTCTGTTGATTCAGTGCTTTCACTGCTCTCATTCATGCATGAGAGTTTTGTATGAGACAAAAAAAAACCCCAAAACCAGCGGGCTTATTTTAAAACAAAAAAAGAATCTGGTTTGTTTCACACTTAATCTGTTACCTGCAACACCCTAGTCATAGTAAGGTTAGAATGCCACTGGAGAATCAAATGTCTTCAGTACCATGTTTTAACACAAGAATTATACTAATGACACCACGGTTCCGTGTTCAGCTTCTGAGGTCAGATCACCATGGTACACCATAGTCACACATTTAACTAAAGAAGCTTAAGTTAGGTTTATTTGAGGACTATACAAGAACTTGCACTGCTGGAGACAATCAGAGATTTGCTTTGGATAAAGTAGTCCATTTAAGAAATTACAGAAGTTCACCTTTTCTGTAGTGGCAAGAACTCTCCCCGAACAGCTTGTGGGTGACAGCAGGCCTGCCTCAGCCGTAGCAAAGGGTATAGAATAGAAGTCACAGTCCTTCTATCTAGGCTGCTAAGCTTAAGAGTCCAGTCCGAAATCTTCCTGAGTTTTGCCAATGCATCCTGGCAGCACACCTCGTGCTGGCGATGATAGAAGTGTCTCTCCACAGGAGAGAAGTGAAGCCAGTGTATATTTTCTGTCTGAGGGGGGATTTGAATCTGAAATCAAAAAAAGAAAGTAAGTAATTTGCAAATAGAACTATTGATAAATGATGTTCAGGAATTCTAAAACTCAAAACTTTTATTTACTTGGTCAATCACATCCTTCTTTGCTGATCTCCACATTATCTTCGCAATCAGACTGTAGAGAGGCCGGGGATTTTTCCTACAATAAGGTCGATACAGTAGTTGGTCCCACCAGTGTTTGACCCAATAAGGATCAACTCCAAGGAAAAGGACTAATCCATACAAATCTGCCAAGAAAAGAAAGTGTTTGTGTTTCAGTACTTCACAATATGTCTCAAAAAAAATTAACTGTCATACAAAGGCTATCAGGCACAAACCATCTCCATTCTGGCCTTTATCTTTTTCACTTATTTTCCAGTCACCCCCTCAGCAAAATATTTAATTTCAGGCAGGGGACTGGGTGGTGGAAGGTGGGGGTTCTCTCCTTTAGCTCATTTTTGATTTCCACACAGCTTAAGAGAATATAACTATTTGTGAGACACTTCCCTAATTTCAAGTTTAGCAGAAGAGAGCGAAGAATTTAAACCTATTCAGAGCAGAGACAAGAGGCAGAAATTACATGATTGCATATGGTTAACTGGGTTTGCCAGGTTTTTCTAAACCAATATTGCTCAGCATCATTACTTCAGAGCCTGCTGTGCACCGTCTGCTGCCCACAATCCTAGAAGGGACTGCAATTCAGAAGAATTTTCACTTCTTTACTAATGCATAAGAAATTAACAAAAGACACTTCAATTGTTTTCTTGCTAATTGAGAGAACACATCTTGCTAATTCTGTCTAATTCAGAAACCCGTCACTTTTTGGAATGGAATTTAAGGACATACTGACTTTAAACTTCTGTCTAAATCTTACTGGAAAAATACAGAAGCACACGTTTAAATGCTGCATGTGGATACTGCAGAAACAGAGATATGTGATGATATCTTATAGTTCTTGAAAATCTGGTGGCTACATTCCTCATTCTGTTAGCTTTATTGTAATTCAGTATGCAGCTGAAAGCATCAAGACACTCACCAAATACATCACAGACCAGGGGAAGAAAAGTCCTGGGAATCATTTCTATGCAAGAAGCAATTGTTTACCCAGAGGTCCTATCCCACTGCATTACAGCAGCAATGGCACAGATTGAAATGAGTCAGCAGTTTTCATCCCTGATGTGATGGGAGCTGCCTTAGTATAGCCTGAGAGTCTGTCAATACGTATTATGAACTGCATGACATTTCAGATATGTATTAAACCAACACTATCACACACAGGGCCTTGAAGGAGTTCATCACAACATTAAAAATCAATCACTTCTTTCTACAGTTTTGCTTTATTAATGATGTATTCTCGCAACTATTACATGTATTTATAAATTTAATTCTCAACTCCATAATGAATTAATCTAAAATATTGATTTTTACAACTTAGTATCCAAACAACAGTGCTTACTGCTATCCAACACAAATGCTTACACTGATTTATCTACTTTCAAATGCATTGCCCCAGTGTGTACCATATATTCCAAAATCCATCAGATAATACAGGGAGACAAAGCAGTTAGTCAGCTCCCTTTCTTTTATTCTATCTCTGTCTGAAGCCTGTCTACAGAAACTGAGCACCACACAAAAAAAAGACAAGATAAATGTCACCTGCTAACATACAGCTACCTACTCCACACATCTCAATTCATTAAGTCCTTACATAAGGACTTGAGACAGTTTCATAAGCTTTAGCATGATTTTTAGAATTTATATTCATGGCAGTGGATGCCCACGTAGTTCCTACAGAACTATGCAAAAAGCAAATACAGCTTTGCTTGCTGTATTTGACAGTTCACAGGATTCTGTAACCAGAGCAGACTATCTGCAATAGAGAAGGGTTAATATTTTTCCATTCTGCTAAGTGAAAACTGAAGAACAGACTTGAGTCAGCTATTAGGCATAGAGCTTCTCTGCTCCCCAAAGTATTTGTCTAACTCAAGGAGACAAAAAGATTTCAGCTCTTCGATTTTTATATTGATACAGGTATTGATGGCTTTATTATCATGCTTAAAGTTCATGGCTTACAAAGTTAGAGTACCTAATGAATTCAGAACAAAACTAGCAGACATTTTAACTGCTTCAAAGCCCCACCTAATTACCAGCATAAGGAAATCCCACAGCTTACACCACTACATAAAATCTCACCTTCTAATCCTCGCTGCACAGGAGTGCCACTGACACACCAGCGATTGATCCCGCTCAAACGGAGTGCCATTTCAGCAGCCTAACAAAAGGACATAGAGCCAATAGTAGGAAAGGAAAATCAGAATGGAACACAGTCTGACAACACATGGACCTTATTTTTGAGAAGTCTGAACATCTTTTCAGAATGTACCCTTAGACCTAGAGGCGGCACATATATAAAATTTTTAATCTTTTTAGAAGGTAACTGAAAGCTGATAAAAGCCATGTCCTCTTCCAAGTAATCAAGAGCAATTAAGGGTTCACAGAAGGCAAACAAATAGCAAAATAAACTGTATGTTAAAAAAATTTAAACATTAAAGCCTGTAAGGCATTATGTAAGTAGCATTTTTGTCTTCCTGTCTTGGGCAAAAAGACTGGACAAAGACTAATTAAAATAATCTCCCCTGCAGACTGTATCCCTTGAGTTTGCAGACAGACTGCTGGCTATTTTAGCTTCTAGACCCAAAGGACATATCTATGCCTCTGAACCACATCACTGAACAAGGCTAGTGTCTTGTTTCAAACTATCAAATACCATATACAACATGATGACCTAGTTCTTTAAACTGTCGGTATATATTATGTTAAGTATTTTTTGAGCTGGATATGCTTCACAATCTGTCAAAATTCCAACAGGAGAACCATTTAATAGTAAGTATCTCCAACAGAAAATTCACTTCTGAAGAACACGGGACAAGGACAAATTACATGCCTGTACTCTGAACATTAAGAGGGGGAGAGAAAAGACTCTATTATTTACAATCAACTCGTCCAAACATTTTCAAGTTAAATGAATGCATGACCAGGAATGTCATACCTTTGCAGTGGTGCATTCAACCATCTGTGCTTCATCGAGGCAGATCCTCCACCACTCCACTGCTACCAAGGGGCTGGGGATGGCCATGTAGCGCTTCTGGTTCCTGAAGCGGCGCCCGTCCTCGCTGTTACTGTGGGGAATGTCTACGTAGTTCAGTTCGGTGCGCAGGACGTCGTACGTGGTGATAACCACCTCCTGCTCTGCCAGCATGTGCGGCTGCAAAAAGCCGTGCTTCTTCACACCTTGATACACCTACAGAGATTTACAGTCGACACAACAGCAAAGGAGGGAGGTAAGAGACACTTGGATAAAAATGCCAAAATATCAGTACAGCTTAATACGTGCAAGCTTTTAGCAGTGTTGCTCATATAAAAAGAAACTATTCATAAAATCTGTATTCATATAATAGTATGGTGGGAAATTCATCTAAGCAACCTAATAATAAATACAATAGAGTCATGGATGCAAAATTTGTCTAACTTTTTATGACTTTGCAAAACATTTATTTCCTCCTTTGAAGGAGAGAGGACTTCATTATTTTCTACAACACTTATTTGTTGTAACGGTTGTTTGAATATTACGTATTCTGTAATGTTGTATGGAACAACATTATGCAAGTCACTGTTACATGTTCAGTCTTCTCTCCTTTACTGTAGATGCATTACCTTTTTCCTGAAAACTTTACTCACTAAAATTTAATGGATGATTAGGCAAAGACAGAAATATGCATCAAAATATATAAAACCCAGAAATTACACTCTGAGTAAAGTTTTACCTACAGAGATTTAGGAGATGAAAAAAAATACCCTAGGTAAAAAACACTAACAGAAACCTTTCATATTGACATTTGTTCTATTATCAGAAGTACTTTTCTTATCTCCCTCATAATGTTAAGCCAAATCCCTTTAGAAACACACAGAAGTTAAAATAACTGCTCTATACCCCTTGATGGTCAGCATATGATTTCACTGTTAATTTCACTCTTAACCTTACTTTTTCTCCCAGTAATAATCTTTCTCTACATTTGTGCATATGGCAACAGTGTTTCTGTCAACTGAAAGAAACACCTGCAGATAATTTCTTTCTGTTGAGCCCCAGGGTGGGACAACAGAGCAACCCAGGTCATTGCACAGGAAACAAAAGAGAGAAGGGGAGCTTGGAAGGGGAAGAAAAAAGAAACAAATTAACCAAAAAAAGCACACTCTCTGAAGCAACCAAGAAGAAACAAACAGCTGCCAAATTCTAATGATTTCTTCAAGTACTTATGAACAGATTTTCTGGAGATTTATAACTTGGCCAAGTTTTGGTTGTTTTCACAGCAGCAGGAAAAGACAATCTGCCACAAAGCAAGACCTACTGATAGATTTTAATTTCTTGTTCTATTACATAAAACCATTTGAATTTCCCATGGGTTGTAAGCAGTTGAAGAGTAAAAAACACACTTCACATGCAATGCAAAAATTGTTAACATGGGGAAACTGATTCTTTGAAACATCTCCACTACTTTAATTTTATCTTAACAGAAAATAAAACACCAAATTTTCATTTTGAAGCAACACTGAACACAAGTCTCACCAGCTGGCAGTTAACAGATAACAAAAACAATCTTGTAAAATGGCAGATGTCACACAGTTTTAAGTACTTACATTCATTATTTAAACTATTTTATTGTTACCATGTAAATCTATTTCTGATAATTTTCATCAAAGCTGGTATTAAACTTGGACTGGGCCCTAGGAAAACCATGCAAGTTTTACACATTTGTTAGTTCCTGCATTAAATCTAATTGGACTGCTCACACAAATAGCACTGGAGGCCTAGAATTCATTTATACATTGGGCAACTATGCATAATAGCTGAAGGTACCAGATACACCCCTGAATACAAACTTATACCAATTTGCTACTACTTTGTTCAAAATGCAAGTGGTTGATGGTTTTCAAAGCTCTTGATCATTACAAAGGTTCTTGACTGCTAAAAAAAGAAGGACAAAACTTGACTGCATCAGTAAAGACTCTTGAACGCTGTGATAACTGTATTTTAAAAAAAACCTGTATAGCCATTTTTAGACTAAGTATAATCAGGTTTATTCTAGTGGCAGGGTTATTAGAAATCAAATAAAAGGACAATATGTCGTCTCCAAATAAGCAACATCCTAATAAATTCGGCAGATGTTATAGAGACAACACTCAAGTTGTAACAGTATTGTTTTCAGTAAACACCAATGCCCAAGACTTCTTTTATAAAGCTTGAGAACCAGAAATGCAAAACTACAGGCTTTACCTATGGAAATATTCTCATTCTAGAACAAAAGGAGGAGCAACAGTCAGAGAATTGCTTAAGTGCAAGTGTACAGTGAGACAACACTCAAAACACCCATGGGCCTTTTTAAGTTCCTTGGTAGCCTTTCAAACAGCCTTCCCTCTCAGAAATCACATGTTGTAGCAACTGCGCAAAAATTTGCTTTCAGCTGCTGTACAGTCTAGTCCACTGATTTATCTCCCAGTGACCAACTAAAACAGAAAAAAAAATGAACAACTAATTGCAGACTGTCTTTCTGGGACACCAAGGCACCACATAATGCCAAAGCATTGGTCTAGCAGCAAGAAACTCTGACACAGAGGATAAAGACCTTTCAACTTCGACCGATGCAGAATATCAGACAGGAAGCCCCGAGCCTTGATGAAACAACTCTCCAGACTATGAAGCTATATAATCTTACCAGAACTCGAAGAGATGATGATCTTACATGCCTGTTGATCTCATCTACCCACTGGTGACAAATAGAACTCGGAGAAATTATCAGAGTCGCTCCTGTGGGAACTGGTTTCATTGCCACAAGGCAGTGGGGACAGTAGAAGGGCCTGCTCTTCAGGTTCTCCTCTTTGTAGTTGACACATTCTGCATGCTGCCATAGGTAACATTTCAGGCACTGCACACGAGCTTTGTAGTCAGCCAATCCGAGCTCACCACAGATGCATTCAAAACGGTATTCAGAGGTATTAAATGGAAATACAGAACTGGTATGTTGTACGCTACTGCCAGCACGTTCTTGGGAATGTGAGGACTGGACCTTTGGGATTTCCTGCTCGACATCAGCTGTAGTTTTAGAAACATCAACATCAGGATGACTGCTCATGTCACTGGAGACAAGGAGGCTGCCATGAAAATCAGGAGACTTTGGGACCACAGTTTCTTGCTTAACATTTTTCTCTTCTACAGAGTTCTCATGATCTGCTTCAGATTTCCTGTTATTTTTACTAGTTGTACAATAATCATGTTCTTCCATGGCGATATTCTCATGTGAAGCAGTTTTAAAGACATTTTCAGATGTTACATCACTGTTTGATTCTTTGGTTTGAGTTTTAGCATCAATCAATTGCTTCTTCTGAGTGTTTTCTGAAGTCCTTGCTACCTACAAAGTAAAATTAACCAAGAATGTCAGACTTTACATGCAGACTTGCCCAGTGATGTTTAACATCCATCAGTACTACTTAATGTCTTCATTAATGACATAGCCAGAGGGACTGAGTGCACCCCCAGCAAATTTGCAGATGACACCAAGTTGTGCAGTACAGCTGACACACCTTAAGGATGGGATGCTGTCCAGAGGGACCTGGACAAACTTGAGAAGTGGGCCCATGGGAGTATCATGCAGTTCAACAAGACCAAGTGCAAGCTGCTGCACATGGGTTGGATGAACAGACTGAGAGCAGCCCTGCTGAGAAGGACTTGGGAGCACTGGTGGGTGAGAGGCTGGACATGACCCAGCAATGTGTGCTTGCAGCCCAGAAAGACAATCATGTCCTGGGCTTTGTCCAAAGCAGCGTGGGCAGCAGGGCCAGGGAGAAGATCCTGCCTATCTATTTACTCTTGTGAGACTCCACCTGGAATACTGCAATCCAGCTCTGGGACACCCAAAATAAGGAAAATGTGGACCTGTTGGACTAAGCCCATAGGAGGGCCACAAAGATGATCAGAGGGCTGGAGCACCTCCCCTATGAGGAAAGTCTAAGAGAGCTAGAATTCTTCAGCCTGGAGAAGAGAAGGCTTCAGGCCCAAATTATGGCCTTCCGGTACCTGAGGGAAGGCTACGAGAAGCTGTAAAGGGACTATTTACAACAGCACATAGTGACATGACAAGGGGGAATAGTTTTTAATGAAAGAGAGTAGGTTTAGATAAGATATTAGGAAGAAATTCTTCACTGTGAGGTGGCGAGACAATGGAACAGGTTGCCCAGAGACAGTTACTCCTCAACCCTGGAAGTGTTCAAGGCCGGGTTGGATGAGGCTTTGAGCAACCTGGTCTAGTGGAAGGTGTCCCCACAGCAAGGAGGTTTGGAATTAGATGAGTTTTAAAGTCCCTTCCAACCCAAAGAACCTTCTCCTCACCTTTATTTTTAATGAACATATAAACACATCAGTACATAGATACTAAGGGTTTATATAAATTTCCAGATTGAGGATTTGGTTAATGTTTCCCAGTGTTTAAAAAACAACTTCACAGTAAGAACAATACAACTCCCAGTGACACTAATTTAAAAGACTTATGACACATGTAGTTAATATTTTAGCCCCAAATTTTATCTACTTATGATTTCTGCATTTTTATTGATGAGTGTTGAAGCAATTGCTGCAGTTTTCTTCATTTTTACCACTAAATCAGTGTCACTGAACTAGTGTACATAGACAGTACAGCTGAGAGTAGCACGCAAATTGGCAGAAAATGAACAGCCTTTGCAACATTCTTTTAAGCAACTACAGCAGCATGTTTTACCTGCTCTCTGGTTCTTTCTCGCTTCTTCTGTTCCTTGTAATTCTTTCCCAGCTTGAAAGACCCAGCCAGACCATGTCCTTTAACTTGTTCTACCACCTGTTCTGCAATTAGTTTTTCTAGAGTTCGTTTGAGAAGCCGTCTATTCCTCTGCGTGTCGTACCTATATATAGAACTGATGTACTTAAATATTGCAATAATGGATGCTCCTTTCTTCACATTCATTTCCTTTACAGCTGTTAATATCATTACTCGTAAGCCTGTATGAAGAATCAAAACAAAACCACTTACAGCTTCAGATAAAATGAAGCTACCTCACAGAATGCATATTAAGAGAATTCTAAACATAGTGTTCACCTAAAAAATGCAGGCAGGCAGCAGTTTTGACCAGCTCTACAGATTGCTGTTTTGCAGTGATTCTAAAACAATGCTGGATAGCAACAGAAATAAATCACCCAATTTTCTTACTGAGGCATAAAAAAGCTTATTTCATTTAAATGCATAAACTCTTTACAAAGACCTCTAATTACATGGAGCTCTATAGCACAGAGTTCTGAGTTAGTAACTTTACTTTTAACTGTGGATCACTTGTTTGTAGCATGCAATCCTACAGGACAGTGCTCAGCAAAAGAATAATTTCATTCTGAAGAAGTCAAGAGTTGTCTTGAACTCATAGTCAGTGGCCAATATAAGACAATGCTAAAAGAAAAATGTATTTTAAAAGTCATCAGAAATACTTACTGGGATACTGTATTTTTTCCTTTAATTTAGGCTCCATTTCCTTTGGTTTTTTCTTTTTATTTCCCTCTAAAGGTTGAGGTGGAACAAAGAAGTTCACAAGCTTACCCTAATGCAGACAACATTAAACAGTTATTAGCTCATGCCTCTTCACAGTCACTCTGACCTTCATTAATCTCCTCACATTTGAAAGTAAGCATGAGCTGCTACAAATGTATGTTCTGATCTCACTAATTTGCTCAGACAGCTCAGTTTTAATGTACAGAAGGACACATCATTCAGTTCAGTTTCTTGGCAAACAGTACCCTAACAAAAAGAGCAGCTCTGAAAGCCTCTTCGGTCCTCCACTGTTTTAGCATTAAGTTGCAGAAATCTACAGCTGTAAGTGATCTAGTTTCCTGATGGGGGACAAAAATATATATTTAATATATAGCTAGAAACACAAAAGGAGGTAAGCAATACAGAGGAAGAGCCCTATTCAGCTGTATAAAAAGTATGTTTCTCCTTTTACGGGCTGCCTCACAAAATTTTACTCTATTATTTGAGCAATATATTAGCTAAGATGTCTGTCCCAACTACTTACATCATGAAACAGTTTCAGTAACTCCAGCCCTCCAAAAGCTCTGGTCTCTAGCTATTGCTCTCAGTCGGTGTCCAGGCACTTCAATGCTTATACTCCTCTCTTTGCACTACTCGTGCTGACCCTCTTATATATCTAAGAATCATCTTATTCTCTCTAAGAATTGAGTCCTTTTAACTGATAAAATTACAAGCGGACAGGAGATCACTACGATAAACGTACAATGAAACTGGCTGCCATGATTTCCAAGGGGTAGAACTCACAAAATGGTAAGAGTTTACTTAAGAATAATGGTTCTTCCCCTTCAGAAATAATTTTTGGGTTTAGTGGATGTGCCAAGTTTTCATAGTATGCGTGATGAGGAAAGTGAAAAGATGGAAAACTGTTGCTAAATAAGTTCATTTATTATATGAAATAGATGGAGAGCAGAAATCTTTATTCAGAATGTAAACTGTCCCTATTTTAGTACAGAACATGTGTCTAATGGATGTTTGACACTCATCAATACAATGAAGTGAAGGAGAATGACCTCCAACATAGTAAACTAAATTATGTATTTATACACTCCTGAAGCCTGTCCAAACTATATTAACAGCACAGTTGCCTGATAAAACCATTGAACAATGGCAAAGCATCAATAGTTTCTCATGCAAACTATTCCACCATTTATACTGCCAAGTATCATGTCCTACTACGGGGAAAAACTTTCACAGTAATTCAGCTTTAAATATGGATTTCTATAAACCAGAAAGCAATAAACTCAAGAGAAGTACACTTGCATTCATTCTGAAAAGCTTTTCTTCATAATAATTCTCAACATGGTTTCCTTACCTCAGGTAATGTCAGATCATCTTGTTTAATGTCTGGTCCAGTATGATTCAGAATAAGAGCCAACACTTCTACTGTTTTTCCAAGACCCATCTCATCTGCCAAAATACCTCCAGGCCACTGGGGTCCAGCAGTTGGATACTCACGGATAATACTAAAATTCAAGTACATTCCCAGTGAAAGTCAATAGCTACAGAATGTTGTGACAGAGAAGTGTGAATTCAGCAACACACAGCATAGCTTCAGCTAGGCAAAGTTTGTAAGGTGAGGTATTATCTTTTATTAGTTAAACTAGCAAGCTTTTTGGGTGCATGAACCTGACCAAGACAAATATGCATGCCAGAATTTTTAGAAGTTTTTCACCTCCTAATAGGCCTTGCCCTGCTAACCTTAGCATATCATAGCATTAGTCTCAAAAAATTTGAAATATTTTTACATTCACATGTGAAAAAGATCTGAAAGTTACACAGGGAAAAATAAAAAGCAAACTAGCATTTAAAAGGTTCTATTCTGACCAAGTTAATGAGAAAAGAGAAGCAGATTCAGTAATGCAATACCTAGCATTAATAAAAAGCATTATACTGCTGCCTTCCTTTGGGCTTTAAAAACATTGGATCAGAAGATCAAAGCCTCCAGTACTCTAAGTTTAAAAAATGTTAATACTAAACCACTAAATTATTGACTTTTTAAAGAAAAGCTTTAATAATTATATCTTCAACTTGAGATCTACATATTTATCTGTGCATTACATACTCTACTTTGTGCTTTTTATCAAATTAAAGTTATCACTGTTCTAATTCCTTAGTTGCTGACTGAAAAACAAGTTATGGAATATCTTATATCCTGCAGGATAAAGCAACATGGTTTTCACAAAGTACAACCCTGAGGTGTCCTCAGAAAGAGTAACTATAAGAACGTACCAGCCAGTAAATGGATTATAGTAGATTTTTACTCCATCCAGAGTGATCACCTCCCGCCATAAGAAGTGCAGCGCGTTTTCTATGGAGAAAGTGTTCACGTTACTATGATGAAGTTTCTCTATTAACAGCTCACTCCTTAGAATTATTCAGCCTTTTTGTGACATTAAGAGACAAAGAGCTGCAGTCCACCTCCACAGAGCTTCATGACCAACACGATACATCAACAGCTGTTCAGCAAGACCTAGCTTATAATTTTGTGTACTACCCAAACAAAAGCTTTTATGAAAATATTAATGAAATAATTCACAAAACTTCTAATCAAACAGCAAGGAAACATTACTGCTGACAATATAATTACACTTTCCTCAATTATGCAAGTTTTTTGGATCCATATACTTGCCACTACTTGGAGTACTTGTGTGGTTCTCTCGGTGAAGCATCCAGTTCACAGCCTCACTTTGGTACGGCCTCAGAATGGGAATCAATGCAGGATGCTGCACGTCCTTTCTCAGTAATTCGATATCCTGCTGATGGGTGTGCCGTACAAAGTCATAAAGCTCTTCAATATTTTGTCGCTCTAGTTCCATGTCAGATTCTTCCTCATCTTCCTCCAGCTCATCTGCACACACCAAATAATTGAAGACATGCATTATCAACCAACTTGGGACAACATTTCAGTAAATTTTACAGCAATATATTTAGTTAACACATATGACAACAAGCAAAGCAAAGTGTCATTTAAACATATGCCATGACTGCATCTGACTCAGCTAGCAGTAGTAGCAAACAATGAGCAGTTTAATAACTGAAATAAAGAAAAACATTGCAAAAATAACAATAGTAATAATAATAGTAATAGCAATGAAAAGGAAAAAAGAGAGAGATTAAAAGAACCTAAGAAACAAGTGATGCACAATACAATTGCTCACCTCTCACTGATCAATTCCCAGCCCATCCCCAAGTGGCAACTGGTGGCTCCCAGCCAACTCCCACCAGTTTATAAACTGAGGATGTTGTTCTGTGGTGTGGAATATCCCTTTGGCTGTCCCGGCCATGCTCCCTCCCTTCTTGTGCACCTGCAGAGCAAGGACTGAAAAGTCCTTGACTTGGGGCAAGCACCACTCAGCAAGAAGTAACAAATCATTGCATTACAAACATTATTGTCACAGTGAACCCAAACACATGGCACTATTCAGCTACTAAGAATAAAACTAACTCTATCCCAGCTGGAACCAGGACACCTAAAAGTTAACATGCTACAGTGATCACACATGTATAATCAGCAAGGCTCTTTCTTTAGAACTTAGGTATAGAATGACCAGAACTTATTTACTTAATAAAGACCTTCCACTAAAAAATTGCAATTGGTACAGAATCACAAGTATCTCATGCTTCTGATTTAAGTATTAATAAATGACCTTATAGAAAGAAGAACAGTTACCCTTAATTAATTCATCTGGTTAAGAAAATTCTAGCAGCAGGACAACATGTAATTCTCACCACTTGCATCACAGCAAAAATCCAGACAAGGCATACTTTCAAAATTAAAACCCCACCTCAAAAGAAGTAAGCGCCCTTTGGGACAGAAGGCCTACCCTTCTTTTCTACCCTCTAGGAAAGAACGCTTTGTGCTTATGTATTTTTCACATAACTTGGATATATGGGCATACACAGAACTTAAACAACGTAGAACAAAAATTCACGAAAAATTCAAGGCTTGGCATTCTAGGAAACAGATATGAGAATGAAACACTTGCAAGACAAGTTTTAACAGTGTTTTAGGCCTAAAATTAAAGCATCAGTATAAAAAAAAATACAGACAGGTTCTAACCCTAGCTAGCATTGGAGATAAACTCACCCTGCAGAATTTTTATATTAGAAACAAACAAACAAACAAACAAACAAACCAACCACCACCAAAACTGGAAGCAAGTCAAGGCTATCACTTTCAGCATAAAGTGACCTTAAGGTATATTTAACATTCTAATAAAACCTCTAATGGCTGGCACACTGAAATCAAATTTTAATTCTGATGCCTTGGACTAACGAGGAATAGATGTACCTGGCAAAAACCAGAGAGCTTAATCTTAAAATAAGGTTCGGGAGCTGGTATTAGGACTCTCTTTGATGAAAAGCAAAAGCTTTCTTTCATTCAAATGGGTGGTGAAGAATGATTTCCAAAACAAAAGGAGGAAATTATACGCCTACATATGGCAGCCATCAGTGCCTTCCCCTAATCCTTTCAAATCAAAGGAACAGTCCCAGTGCTTCTCAAGGGAAATGAGAACACTCAAAGACATTAAGTTTCTACATACTCATGAAAACTATATATATGACTTGTAATGTAAAGAAGGCAATCAGACTGCACATGTGAGGTTATTAATGATCCAGCCAATAAAAAGCACCAAGAAAGCACTCAGCTTTATACATTAAAGAAACCATTCAAAGGGATCCTCTAACACATACCCCTCACTTTAGGAAAAGAACAGAAAATTAGAGTGTTTGCAAAGTATAACTTTGATCAATGAATTCGATATATAATGACACCCATCATTATACTTGCTAAAATAAGTCTTCAAATCTCACATTTTTAAGCGTAATAAAATTGACTTCTACATAAACTAAGTCTATCCAGAATTTTACAGTAGAGCAAAGACTACAATATAATGTAAAGAATTTTTTTTTTAATACAATGGGATTTTTTTGTCCATACCTTTCTTGTTTTGTTCATTCTTTCAGAGATTTCTTTTTCATGATTAAATGGTTCTGCGTACCATGGGGATTTTGAAAAGGATGCTAGGGAAGTTTATCCCTCTCTCAGTTACTTATTAAACAGTGAATATTTAATTATGCTTTCAACCATTTCAAAATGTAATTCAGTTACAGAGGTCTCATCTCAATCTTTTTTACATTTGAGAAACAGATGGTATTGTACTGTCTAAAAATTCAGTCTCTCTGATGCTTTTCAAGTACTCTATTTAATTCCTTCAATGACTGAACTACAGTTCTGCTTCTGCATCTACAGTAAGATCTTTCCTTTTCCAGACTGCAGTAGAACAATCTCTGCATTAATAAAAACAGCCTAGATTAATGGAAAACTTGTTGCCTCACATATGGTAGTAAATAAACACCAAAAACATCTTTGTACAAAGAATTTATTCTTCTTAAGAAAACTGAAGGTAAATGGTATATGATAAAAAGGTAAGACGGCAGAGAACAACTGGCTGAACACGCAGATTTGGCTGAGACTCAGGGAAAACAGAGTTTATGACCTTTGCAAGAAAGGGCTGGCAGTTCAGGAGGACTACAAGGATGTTGTGAGGTTCTGTATTCAATTTTGGGTCCCCCACTACAAGACATGGAAGTGCTGGAGCACATCCAGAGCAGAGCAATGAAACTGGTAACAGATCTGGAACACAACTCTTATGAGGAGTAGCTGAGGGAGTTGGGGTCATTTGGAGAAAAAGTAGATGAGAGGGTAGAGAGTAGATTAGTCCTCTCTACAACTACCTGGAAGGAGGCTGGAGTGAGGTGGGGGTTGGTCTCTTCTCCCAAGTAACTGAAAAGGAAGAAATGGCCTCAAGTTGCACCAGGGGAAGGTTAGATTGGGTAACGGAAAAATTTCTTCCCATAAAGGGTTGTCAAGCTTAAGAACAGGCTGCCCAGGGAAGTGGTTGAGTCATTGTCACTGGAAATATTTATAAGACATGTAAATGTGACACTTAGGGACATGGTTGAGGGATTGACTTGGCAATGCTGGGTTAAAACCTAAATGATTCAACGATTCCATATTAAATATTTTATCACCTTTTTTCTGATTACTTAATGCACCTATGCTACGCTTGCCATAACATAGATGAACTTCCTGCCACAAAGTCTCAAAACCATCTAGAATGATATTAACAGAATTAACTGAGTGAAGTGAGGAAAAATATATTAAAATTAAATGTAGCAGTAGAGAGGTCATATCCCTTATTTGTGTAAATCCTTGTGCCCATCCCCATCAGCATGAGAATCTGCTCATCAGTGGGGGGAACAAGAAGCTTCATCTTGGAATGTTATTGTATAGATTTCACTTTAGGTGGATACTGATAAGTGTTAAAATATATACTTAGGTGTAATTTTACAAAGTCTCAACTAATTCTGTTTAAAAACAGGTGGAATTTAAACAGAGACTAAATTGTTAGAAACATTTAAGAGGAATGCATTCATCAGCACAGAATCAAGGCTATATTATGCTACATCAGTAAGTTCATACTCAAAAACTGTTAGGAAATGAAACTAGTTTCACAGTGCATAATCACCTGGGGTCTTCCTTCACAAATATTTTTCATTTCTGTGACATGTTTTTTCTAAATTCAGAGCAGAGCATAATGCACACTATGGACTTACATTGTGGTTTAGTGACCATGTTTTGTTCTCTAACACTTTCAAGATAATTGTTTACTTTTGATTTGGTTTCACTAACACTGAACATTAAGCTGATGCATTTACTGAGCTATACACCTACCTACTGAACTGCAACCCTGCTTCCAACAGTTAGCAAAGAGGCCATAATTTTTTCCTCAGCATTGTTTTCTATTCATCTATTGAATTTCTACTGAAACTCCATTGCCTAGTCTGCTTGCAAGCTTTCAGTTGTTCTTCATCTCTATTATGCTGAATAATACATTTAAACATTGTTGATACCATTTCACCAATCATTTTTTTTCTCAAAGCATTAGCAATACATTAAGCTGCACATGCTTTTGTAGGACTTGACTGGTGATTTGCAATCATTTATTTCTGTTCTCTGTGTCAGCTATTTTACTTCACCATTTACATGGCATTCACTGGCATGAAATGAAGACATTATTTTACAGCACATAAAAACGTACATGCTGAAAAATGGTCCGAATCTTTACCAGCTGGCAACACAGCTCCTTTATGAACACGAGCTGCTTGCATGGCTTCTGAAAAGTCAAGGCATGACAACCCAACTGCTCAGGACCACATTCTTGCCCCAGTAACTTTGAGAGCCATGTCTTCCCTTTCAGAAAGTGCCTCTTCACCTGTAAGCGACACTGAACCAGGTAGTCCATATAAACACATCCTTTACCGTACCGGAGACAAATGCCCCAGGTTCCAGCAGAAAATTGGTTTGGATCCTAAACTAAGTCACCAATCATTTTCGTCACAATCTCTTTCCCCAACTCTTCCACAATGAGAAGCTATGCAGAGACGAAAACTGTGCTTTCTGCTACAGCATTACTTTTATTTCAGCACTCTATTATATGCCTTAGACATCTCAAGTCTATGAATTCTCTGGCTACTATTCTGCTTTTAATGCATTTATGATAATATAGTTCTCCTAATAGATTTAAAAACAGTACTATTTATTTCTAGACCTTAAACTGTTTATTCTTCAGCCCTCTTCTTGGATCTGATTTATTGTGTTTTCAAACCTAAACTAGCATATTTGTGTCAGTCAGACTTCAGTTTTCAGAAGGATGATTTTTTATGTGCAATATCTTCCCCACTTACGGAGTTATATTGGACCATCCCTCAGTACACGTCAAGTTCAGATTTTATTCTGTTAGCTCTTCCTTTTAGTTTCTCTTTAGCAAAGTTGCCTGATTTTTTATACAGCTCTGCCTTTTCTAATTAAGTGCAGTCCTATTTGGGGTGGATGCTAGGCTTCTGTCACACGAACACAAACTCTGTGTACTACAGTCACTGAATCAGTCTTCACCTAAAATTTTGAATCAACTCTACACTCAGGAACGAGACAAAGGTTGGTTGGGTTGCTTGTTTGCTTTTTCCACAAGTTTCCTAAGACATCACAAAATAATGCCATCGTTTATCACCCCATAAATCTGTATTACTAGTAAGTGTAATCTGGCAAACATATCTTTAATTCTAAAATGATAGCAAGGCCCACGTTTCTCAAACTGCAATGGTATGTACTCAAAACTGTCTAAAGCTGCATTTTGTAGTATTTTACATTGTAACTGCTTTACAATATAAACCAAACAGAAATCTATTGCTGCAGTTGTGTGATAGGCCCCAACCTGGGAACAAGTTTTCCAGATTTAATTCCTGGTTCTTTTACACTGTTCCTGTATAATTCAGACAAGGTACTGTAGTTCTATTCAAACAACCCCCATGAACTGGTGAAAACTGTATTTACTCCCAAAAAAGTTAGGACTCAAAACATCTCTATGCTTCAGTACCTGAATTATCATCTCTAATTTCAGCATAAACAAATTAGCATATGACTGATGGCCAGATAATAGTATTGAGTGAATTACCTGATAACACTGACTGGAAAATAAGAGTTGCTCTAGATGGCAGGAATAACTACTATTTTCCCTTATATTTACAACTACTACACAAGACAAAACTGTTTCTGTTCATCAACAATCAACTTTATTGCATTACCTGGAATTAAAAAACTGTAGAACTTTTCCATGAGTTTTTGAATCATCTGATTAGCTTTTTTGGGTCTTCCACCTCCATCACTGAGAAATTCTGGTTTACTTAGCCCAGCTTCAAGAAGGTATATACCAACCTGTGAAAAGGTTATACAGTTAACAATTTAATTAACTGTTAAAGAATATTGACAATAATATTATAAAGAGAAGAGCATGAAAATAGTAACAGTGGTTTGAAAATTAGCGGGTACAGACAGATATAATAAATCTACTAAAAACATCATGTAGAGGAAATACAGCTAAAAGCTTCTGTGATTCCTTCAGGTGATACATTGCTAATGGTGAAAAAATAAAAATATATTTTCAGGAAAAAACACACTGAAAACATTATAAAAGCATGTAGAAACTATACATTTTCATCACATTATAAATACATAGTAGCTGCTAGACTTTGTTGTTCAGATGGTTTTATTTTGTATTTCAAAAAAAAAAAAACAACTTTCAAAATGCCAAGCAAGTATAATGAATGCATACCTTTAAAGCCTGAGCCTCTCCAGGTCTTTGATAAAGTCCAATTATCTTTTTCTTTTGCAACCATCTCAAGCCTTCCAATATTTCACCACTTAAAGTTGCTTCCACCAGAATACGTTGCTCATAAGTGCCCAGGTATTCTTTTGCTTCATTATTGTACTCTTCTTCACTTCTTTCGTGAACACAGACCTGCAGCTCATCATCAGAGTCTCCTCTCATTAAAGTAAAGCTCCTGTCACTGAATTCATCAGTTTGAATTTGCTCAGAAGGCAGACGAAGAGCAAATTCTCCCAACAAAGCCTTCCAGGACCTATCTGCACGGTATGGCAAGACTATAATATTTAGCTGTACAGACACAGGAGTCAAGATAGAGTAAGAGTCTTCTTCATCGTTAACTGTCAAAAACTTAACAGATTTTGAGCCACTGCCTTCTTTCAGTACAAGATCTTCATCAGTGCTATCATCGTTTATAACAATGAAGGATGCAGAAGTGCTTGGAACTGGAATATGGTCCTCATTAGTTACTTCATCATCTAATGCCACCACCTCATTTCTCCGGTCTTCATGCATATTCCAGCAGAGCTTTTTCTTCTTCTCCTCATCCAGTTTGGATGGAGGTGCACGTTTTCGACGACTACTCATTTTGCCGTTTTCTCAACAGTACTTTCAGTATCTGCAAGGTGAAGTAAATCAGTCAACAACAGCCATTTGCAAAATCAAATGGTCACACTAGAATTTCTGGGAACAAAATTCTGGGACACAAATATATGCACTATGCACTCAAACTGTTCAGAAGTATTAGCCTTAGAGGGCCTCTCCTATTCCTGTGCCACCACACAAAGCTGGACATGAAGCATGGTCTCGTACTAGATCTTACAAGTTTGCCAGACGGCTACAAAGATCAACAAGACTGCTTCATTTCAGAGCTGTTACTCAGAATCTTGTGGGACTGATATAAACCAAGAAGCAGGAGAATCCTTCAAAGATGGGGGTGGAGGGAGACAGCAAAAAAAACCAAAACAAACCTCCACAAACAAAAGTGCAGAAGTACAGGAGATTTGGGGGCGGGTAAATACACATAAAATTCCTCTTTCCTTTCAAAGCCTACATAGAGCTGAAACTGAAACTTGACACAGGGCTAGTCTGAAGCTGCCACTACATAAAATATAGTTCGGAGCCCAAGCTATCAAGTTCTGTCCTTCAAAGTCCCCAATGATCTTGCTACTAGTATTGAATAATTCTCCCAGGAAACTCTGCATTCTGGGCCCTAGATATACAAACTGCTTGCAGAAGAGCCCTTAGTTACTGTGCATTTCAGGGGGATGAGTCAGCAAACTAAATACAGAGTCTTACTGATACTAACTGTTAACTAAGTCAAGATGGACATCCAACTCCTTAACTGCACCTGGGCGCAGAACAGATTTTATGGATAAAATACAAGAAATTAAAGTACAACTGCTAAACGGTATATGTGAAGAAGTAAATTATAGAATATTAGACCTATCTGGGAAACTAATAACTACATAGCCAAGAGCACATGGTCATAATTAAATACTCAAGCAAGTAGGAAGATTAAATACTCAAGCAAGAGAAGATTTTTTACAAGGAGTCTGAAACAGCAATAGATCTGTGACCTCACATTACACTTTGTCAGTATTGGTATTTGTGTTAACTCAGCTTGTGCATACAACTTTTAAAGGAATGTAGGAAGATAAGAGGAAAATATTCCAAGCCACTAAATCCAGTACACTATATCCTAATGTTAAAGGGATTTATGCTGGAACAGAACAGAATTCCTGTTACCGAATAATTTTAGAAGGGTCTTGGAAAAAAACCCAAAAAACATAACAAACAAACATTAACTGATAATTCACGAAAGCCAAAGGAAATATCGTGGAATATACAAATTATGTTGTGTTTGAAATTCAAACACAGAATCACAGAATCAATTAGGCTGGAAAAGACCTCTGAGATCATCGAGTCCAACCCGTGACAAACACCGCCATGTCAACTAGACCACAGCACTCAGTGGCACATCCAATGTTGCCTTAAACACCTTCAGGGATGTTGACTCTACCACCTAGCCAGGCAGCCCATTCCAATGTCTAATCACCCTTTCTGGGAAGAAATTCTCCCAAAGGTACAATCTAAACATTCCCTGGCGCAGCTTAAGGCCATTTCTTATCATGCTGTCACAGTTGTTCGGGAGAAGAGGCCGACCCCCACCTGGTACAGCCTCCTTTCAAGCAGTCGTAGATAACGACAGTCTTCCACAATTACACAACAGACTTAAGGGAGGCAAGGGCGAGTTTTTCAAAGCAATGTTCATGCACGCGGAGCGATGCTGACAGCACTCGAAGCAAATCCCGACGGCGAGCACACACTGCACTTAACCCAGAGGCGGAAGGGTCCCTGCGGCATCCCGGCCTGCACGTGCACGCCAGCTTGGGCATCGCACTCGGAGGGACAAGCGGGAGGGAACCGCTCCGTGTGAGTGGGGTCTGCTCCAGCGGCCAGAAGACGCCCGTGCCGCCTACGAGGGGCAGCAGCAGCAGCACACGGGGCAGGGGAAGCGGCCGGGGCTGTCTGCAGAGACAGCCCCGCGGACCGCGGCTCCACCGCCGCACCGAGCGCTCGCCGCCCCCACGGCCAGGGCCGGAGCCGGGGCCGGGGCCTCCCGCACCGCGCTCCGCC
>VZSE01014389.1:3121810-3141527 GCA_013398275.1 Promerops cafer | reverse complement strand
CGGCTCGGGCGGGGCCCCCCGCGCGCCCGCGGCAGGGAGGCGGGTCCGGGGGCGCGAGACCGCACCGCCCCTGGCAGTGCCGGACGGAGCCCCCGGGCAAGGGAATGGAGAGGGAGGCGGGCACGGCGGCGCGCGCGCATCCGCGCTAGCCGGAGCGGCAGCCAATGGGCTCCGGGAACCGGGGCGTTTGCCCGCCCCCCAACGTCACGGAACAAAGAGACGGAAACGCCGAGGAGCGGCGCAGGCGCAGTTGGGTGCGCCCGGGGCGAGGGGGCGGGGATAAAGCGGCGCTGCCATCAGTGGGGCGTGGTCGAAGGTCGGGCCGGCGCTCGTGGTGACGTCACGCAGATGGGCGTGGCCGCGCGGCACGCGGGCGGAGTGTCGCTGAGGGGTGGGCGCTGGGCGGGGGCCGTGGGAACCCGGTGGGATCCCGGGAATGCTCGGGAAATTCCAGTTGAACCTTGGGAAGAATTTCACCGTGCACGTGGCCGTGCACTGGAACAGACTGTCCGGAGAGGCTGAGGAGTCTCCCTCGCTGGAGATACTCAAGAACCGTCTGGTCGCAGTCCCGTGCCGTGTGCTCTAGGCTCATCCTGCCTGAGCAGGGAGGTTGGACCCGATGCACCCTTCTGGTCCCTTCCATCGTGATCCACTCTGTGGTTTTGTGCATGAAACATTTGGCAGAAGAGAGAGGACTGTTCAGGCATGTGACAAGAGCGATTGAAAGTTTCTGGGCTGTTAGCACTGTGAAAAGGCGAAATCAGGCCAGTTAATTTTTAACAACAAACATCACTTCAGTACAAGCTACAGAAGGAAGCTGGTGAAGTTGCTGAAGAGTCTGAAGCACAGGTCCTACGGGGAGTGGCTGAGGCAGCTGGGAGTATTTCAGCTGGAGAAAAGGAGGCCCAGGGGCCACCTTTCCACTCTCTACAGCTCCCTGAAAGGAGCCTGTAGCCATGCACGGGTCGGGCTCTTCTATCAGGCAACCAGCGACAGGATGAGAGGACATGGCCTCAAGCTGTGCCAAGGGGGGCTTAAGTTTGGCAGGGGGAGGAATTTCTTCATAGAAAGAACAATTTAACACTGGAATGGGGCTGCCCAGGGAGGTGGTGGAGTCACTGTCCCTGGAGGTGTTCAAGAAAAGACTGGACATGGCACTTAATGTAATGGTATAGCTGGCAGGGTATTCAGTCCAAGATTGGACTCGATGATCTCAGAGGACTTTTCCAAATGATTCTGTGAAATGCACAGATTGACGACTGGAGACAGCTGTAAATACACAAATAGAAAGCCCTTTACAGGAAGAAGATGGGGTTGTCTTTTGTAGCAATCCTCTCAACCATTCTTTAGTTTTACATTTACAGATTAATTCCTTACTTGCCTGTGTTGATTTTCTGCGATTTTCAGCCTTTCTGAAGGGGTAGGTTCAGAAGAGCTGCTCAAAACCATGGTGTGCAGTAGCTTTGTGATGTTGGCCCTTATGCCATGGTGGTTTGACTGTGTTAATTTGCAGTTTAATTTTGCATTCCTAGATTAAAATTAGTTTAAAAAGCATCACTTGGTCCTATGTTGCAGCAGAAAATTGCTGCAGAGCAGAGATGAAAGGGAAGACACAATCACATAGAATCATTTAGGTTGAAAAAGACCTCAGAGATCAAGTCCAGCCTCTGACTGATCACCTTGTCAACTAGATCATGGTACTGAGTACCACATCCAGTCTTTCCTTTAAACATCTCCAGGGACGGTGACTCCACCACCTTCTTGTGAGCAGTCCATTTCAATGTCTGATCATCCTTTCTGTGAAGAAATTGCTCCTAATGTCCAATCTGAACCTCCCCTGGGACAGCTTGTGGCTATGTCCTCTCATCCTGTTGCTGCTTGCTGGGAGAAGAGGCTGACCTTCCCCTGGCTACAGTCTTTTTCAGGGAGTTGTAGAGAGCAGTGAGATCCTCCCTGAGCCTCCTTTTCTCCGGGCTAAACACCCCCAGCTCCCTCAGCTGCTTCTCATAAGATTTGTGCTCCAGACCTTTCCCAAGCTCTGTTGCCCTTCTCTGGACATGCCCCAGCACCTCAATGTCCTTCTTGAAGTGAGGGGCCGAAAACTGAGCACAGAACTCGAGGTGTGGCCTCACAAGTACAGGGAGAGAATCGCTTCCCTGTTCCTGCTGGTCACACTACTGCTGATACAGGCCAGGATTCCTATTGATTCAATGTGTGGGACAGTGAGCAGCTGAAGTGATGCGCTTCACTAGGAATTTGTGAAGCTACCTTGTTTCACTCCTACTACTGGTATGCATCCTTATACATATGGAGAGGTAGGGTAGGCAGCTGCCTTTAAAGGAGTGACATCCAGGTTTGTGTTGCAAGATGTGAATATCAAATTTTCTCATTTTGAACTGGCTCTCTTGATGGCAGGAGTAGGGCAGCCAGAGGACAACTTCCATCACATTTACTGAGGTGAGGGGGGCATGCTGTGAGTCTGTGACAACGAAGGCCACATGGGACCTCAAAGGTGTGACTCCTCAAGTGAGTGTCCTGCACCTCCTGTTGATGACCTGATTCTGTGAGAAAGTCCCACAAGTGACTGCTGCTCACCCTCCTCCACTTGGTGAAGCTGGACTCCACCAGCAATGGGAAACAGGAAAGAAAATCATACACTTCCAAAACCCTTGTAGAAATAGCGGACAACAATTCATGCCTCAGTGAGATCTGTTTATGGACTCATTCACAGGGCTGTTGACAGGGCCATGAATATCTTGATGAGTCTTGCCTTTTAGTTAGCTCTTCTGTTTCTGTATTGTCTGTGTCTTCTATTAATAATTTCCTCTCCTGGGTTGGGATTTTTGCTTTCATTGGTAGTGATGATGGCTTTTAAAGATTTATAATATAAAGCATTTGTGAAACTGAATTTTATTTTCTCATCTGTATGTCATGAAGACTAGTAAGCAAGAGAGGAACTGCTTTCTGCTTCAGAGGAGGAGGAAAACACAATGGCCCCAAGAGGGTGCCTGCTCTACATGACAACATCTGTCTGAGCCTCTCTTTTTCTCTCACCCTCGTTTGCTAAGAAGTATCTTTCCTAGTTCTCAGGATAAACAATCTTGTCATGATCCTCCTGCCAAGGGAAGGAGGAGATAACTCCAAACAGGGTAACAGTCACTCTCTGGCCTTTCCCAGGTAGCCATTGTCTTGGCACTGCTTGAACCACTCCTGGCTTAAAACTGAGAAGTCACGTCCCAGCTCTCCCTGCCCACTTATTGGGTCAAGACTCAGTACTCCTTAGGACCTTTCAACACAAGAAGGAGAGGAAAGTGACTCAGATTCAAAAATACCCTTGGGCAGAGGTGCAGTGAAACAACACTTTAACAAGTAATGATTTTATTTGAAGGAAAATTCACATTTGTTAATGCAAAGATGAAGGCACATGGTTAGCAAAAGGCTCTATTGGTAAACCTTGCAATATCCTACAAGACAGAGGAGGGTGGGAAAAAAGTAGAGAAAAGAAAAATGAGGGGGAAGAGAGAGAGATCATTGGTCCTGCATCCAGTGTAGAGCAAGCTAATGGAGGTCTTTGGAGTGTCAGGGGCACTAGTTCTGAAGTTTTTGAGTTTATTCTGAGGCACATTCAGAGGCACAAATCTTGCCAAAGAGCTGTCTCTGCTTTGGGGAAGAAAGAAGAGCAGGCCTGTTTATTTGTCTGTAAGGTGGTTGTATTCTCAGCCTCTGTCATGAAGGATTTCAAATGCCAATTTTTACTTTTGGAAGAAATGGAGGTGAGACCATGCTGCCATCGTAAATGTGGGCAGGGCAGCCAATTTATATGTAAAAGTAACAATTTATACATAGAGGAACAAAGAGAAAGATTACAAAGACTGTGGGTCTAGTGAAAGGGCAGAGCAGAGCCATGACACCTTAGCATCACTCCCTCTTCCATCTGACTGCAAGGATAAGGGTCTCCGTAGCACAGCATTCACATGTCTCATGGAAATCTCTTAGCTACATTTCTTGTGGCATATCTCATGGAACACTTGACTGTTACCTTGCCTCTTGTGGCTCCACCAGAGTGTTTGAGGCATTTCGTGGAAGGATACAAAGGGGTCTCCACCCACTGTGTCCATCTTCTGTCTGAAGGAGTTTTGCTTTTCTGTCTAGCCACTTACAAACCTATCTTTTGAAATAAGGGTTGAGAGCAGGTGGAAAAATCCCTGTTTCTATTCAGCAGCTAATGACTAAGGATCCTAGTGATTAGCACCCAGTAATTTTTCTCCTGTTCTAAAGAACTTCAGTGCATGAAAGAAGATAATTGCCATTTAATCTAACAAAATAAAAAGGAGCAGTACAAAGAGAAGAGAATATGACATAGAATAAGACCATGTGATTTTTTTGACCACATTTGAGAACATAGCCTCCCTTGCCTATGAATAAAAATTCTCCTGTGCTTTCAGTATCAAGAAACCCAGAAAGAGTAAGCAAATAAATCAGGAGACATGCTACTTTGCAAAGGGTTTCTTTTTTGAGGGAGGCTGGAGAAAACAGCATGTTAGTTGTTGTGGTATTTTAAAGTCCTTTTTTAGTTGCAAAGGCAAGCAGAAATCTTCTAAAGAACATCCAAATTGTATTTGTCTCCAAATTGGTTCTGGCAGGAAATGTGAATGTTTGTAGCAAATGAATAAAACTGAGGGCAGATAGACTCTATTCCCTGCACTACAATGACTGTATGTTGTGCTGTGCCTCAGCAAGCTCATGTGTTACCTGGGTAGTTAACTAGCAGGAAAAATCTATTCAGCTCCTTTGATAAAAATAACCATGTGACAGAAATGGAAAGATGGACCCCAGTGGAGGCATAATATCGTTCCAGTCTATTCCAGATTAATAAAATCGTGAGCAGTATTCTGTGGCCTGGTAGGAAATTATTTTCGTAGGTTAAGCTCTACCCAACTTCCATAGTGTTTGGTATATGTAATAGAAAGTAGTATAACTATCATAGTGGGACTTTGAAAGTGTTATCATATAATTGCTACCATCCACAGTGCATAATGTTGCTTTGGGCAAAAGAGTGGAGGATTTAAATATTTTTTGGAGAGCTACAAAGAGCAGAGTGTTATTGTGTGCCAGAAACGATCATGTAAGCCAGTAAGCTGAGAACCCAGCATGCAAAAAACACCATGGAGCTATGATGGCAAGCCTCCCCATTTTCACTTCTTCAGGGCTTCCACTCTTTTCTGTTACTTCAAAACAGAGAAGTTCAACATATCACTCGTGCCCTTCTGCCTCTTAGCGTAGCATCTCCTGGGGGAATCTACCTGCACCCCACAGAATAGCACACTGCAGGCCATCTGTCTCAGCTCACGTGTATGCACAGTTCTTGTACACCCTTGTCCATCTGCCACTCAGCTGAGCTACATGCTGGTTTTGTGAAAACCAGGTGATACACCTGACCTCAGGACTGACAGCAGCAGCTGATCTGTCACTGGTGGGAGTTAAGCCCATCTCCCTTTTTCCAAGAGAAAAGGACAGTTAAAAAGACTAGCTAAATATAGAGCAGAAAAAAAATAACCATGTCATTGCATCTAGGACATCATCTAGAGTTACTATGGAGGATTTGGAATCCAGTTCTTGGAGTTATTTAAATATATACCTAAATAAGGTGTTTTCATTGCTTTAATATTCCTTTTATAAGCCTTTTTTTAAAATGTAACAAAAATGCATGAAGGAAAAGTGCAGTTCCTGAGAAAAAACAAACCTAATAAAACTGGAATTAAATAAAATGTTCCTAATAAAATCAGTAAAAGCATTTGGAAATTTAGGCTCAAAATATAGATGTTTATAACATAATGCAGGGCACAGTGGTTTGAAAGAGAGCTGAAGGATGCTCACAACAAAGAGATATTTCAGACATTATCTATTAGAGATCTATTTCTTGGCAGTGAAAAATGCTGATTTTCACACTCCGGCAAGAGAAGATTTGAATTCATAACGTGCTCTGTAATATAAAAAACAAGCAAAACAAAACTGCTTTCAAAATTCTTACCTATGTTTTATTCTATGGAGAACAGGCAAATAAAATCGAATTTGAAACAAAAATGTGCAGTCTTCTGGAACTATTTTATTTTGGCCTCTTTCCTCATAAAGAAGTGATAAGCAGTCTTGGTAGTTTCTGTCAAAGAAAATATGAACTTTATCAGGGTTGTTATTTCTTTGATTTATCAACTTAGAAGTATAGAAAGATCTGCAGTTCTCAAGCCAGAAATCAATGTATTTATTTAACATCGATGAAAACCTGCCTCCACAGATGTTTTCTTTGAGTTTAACAAGGTTTGATGTTAAAACAGGTACATAAAGATTGATGTAGCTTCATTGCAGAGCATTAATAATCATTCTCTTCAGAAAAGTATTAAATTATCTGTCCAAAATTCACCTTTGAGCCCGCTTGGGTGACTACCTGAGTCAGAAAAAGCAGCAGGTTTCAGAGGGGGCAGGCTGTGCACCTCCCAGCATTTGCTCTGGCTCTGGGCTGCAGGAGCAGGCAGTGCTGACTCACAGGCTGCACAGGGCATGGAAGAGACGAGGAGATGCCCCAAAGCTGTCAGCAAACTGCCCGCTGCTTCGGGGGAGCTGCACCTTACCTGGACGTTGTTAGTGCCAGGCAGCATTTCTGGTGGGAGACAGAGGGATAGTTCTCTCTGCAGTACCCGAGGGCGGCGGACACGATGCGACACGGAGCCACAAGGGAATTACAGTGAGGCAGATCTCAGCTGGGCAGCAGAACTGCCTGCTTTCTGCTGCTGCTGGCACCTGGCCCCTTATAACTATTCCCTGAAAGGTGCAGGAAATCTGGAACAGGAGAGGCCTGAGTGTGGTGGTACTAGGTTGATGCTGCTGTTCAGGGAGAAATGTTAAGACAGCAGAAGCCTTTGGACCCCCTGTCATGTGGGGCACTGTGGGTCCCTGGAGCAAGTCTCTAGCAGAAAGGTGCCTGAATCATCCCAGAGCTGAGATTTTACTTTGGCCTGGGGCATTAGCTCGCTAAGGCAACACAACAGCCTTAACTAATGAGAAAGAATGTTTTCTCTGGATATAAATGTCATTGTATTTCTAAATATGCGTACACTTAGGCTTATTAATCAAACTATATTTTTGTCTGTCTTTGGCCTAAAATTTAGAAATGTAATGAGCAGTGAGCAATGAGAAGTTAGTCTGGGGCTCCAAATGTGTATTTTGGTTTGTTTTCCTGCGTAGTACCACAGGGAGCCCAGCCTAATGGGGACTGATGGAATGGCCCATGTAAATGAACAGCTCTGGTTTGTGCTTTATCACCAGCACAAGTGATGCAAGAAATTTAAGTATTTTGGTACTTCTATACATATTTGCCACTTCAAATTGCTGAAACTTGTAATAAAATTTTAATATTTTTCTTTAATCTCCAGCAACTGTAGACATTTTCTTGTTATTACACTCTACTTTGCCTTTCCCCATCCAGGCAAACCCGGATGTATGGATTTTGTTCTAGATGCAAAACAACAACAAAAAAATTCTGTGTCTACTGTGCTCTCACTAGGGTAGATGCATAACCTGCTATGTAGCTCTAAAGATGTTCCAAAGTTTTGTACACAAATGTCAATAATAAACCATGCTTCAGTCCAATCTCCTTCCTGCTTTCAGTGCTCTGAGGGGTTTTCTTTTTGACTGGTTTTGTTCCAAGGCATTGTCCTGCATGGTGCCCCATCTGTGTACCACAGGACCGTTCATGCCTCCTAGCTGGGCTTGGTAGCATCCACATTCTCTGACTGGGGAAATGAGTCAGCAGAAATGACTGTGCATCACTGAGCACAGTCTCAGGGGAAAAAAACCCACCTTGTCACACAATGAAACAATGAAATATTACATCTCATGACCCTGCTTGAGTAAAAATAAACCTTTTTAATTGAGGAGGTAATTGGAAGCTATCGAGAGATGAGAGAACAGGCTTTTATTTGAAAAATGATTGTGAGAGAAAGTAATGAGGTCAGAACAAAATAAGTATTTTCCCTTTTTTCCAACAAAGTATTACTTTTCATTAACTATGGTTTGTTTCTCTAGGTGATAGGAACATAATACAAAAATTTTGCAAAAATATTCTCCTGGGATGCTTATGGACCTGCAGATGTTCCTAGCTGATGAAATCCTGGGACTGCAGCACAGATGGAAAGTGATAAATGATTAAGATGTTATAGGATATAAATAACAATACAACAACGTCGTGTGTAGAGATATCAGCAAAACAAGGAATGCTGATCTGCTGGCTTGGTAAGCATCTTGTTTACGGCTGATCAATTTTGCAACAGTTCTGGCTCCTGCCCAAAGCATAAGTTGATATGTTGCTGCCAAGGTCCCAGGGCCACCACCAGCCCAATCTGACCCTTCCTGGTCATCCCTGCTGGGCTGGGGAGATGGGATGGGCCCTGGCTGCCAGGCTCTGTCCTGATAGACACCTGCTGGGGTCTCCTACCACCACCAGCTCCTCAGGAGCCCTACAATATCTGATCCACAAGGAGAGCAATGAGGGTGCCAAGGCCAAGGGTGGTTTTTCCTTTCACCCCTACTTGGAAACCACATTTTTCAGGAAGCCTTCCAGAAAAGATTAACCTGGTGGGAAATACCAGCATTATCCAGTTTTAACCCAGATGATTAGAAGTATGGCAGTGCCATATGCTGCTGCTGATGGGATCTTAGAAAGGAGAAGAGTCAGGTGAGCTCCCTGAACTTCCTGCACACAGATCAGGGCATTGTTGAGGAGTGTGATGTCAGAAAACCTGAAGACACAACTCTGGTAGTGCAGAAAGGTTAGGTTATTTGCAGAGAACCAGCCACTCACCATTATTTATGAGTTATCCACCAAAAGTAACCCTGGATGCCAAGTTTTGTTTTGCTTTGCTACCCTGGTAACTCCAGAAGAATTATTGCAGCTGCTTGTCCTGTTTCAAAATTTTTGCTCCTTGCTCTCATGCCAAAAACCCAGCATCATCTGAGAAGGGAAATAGAGGTAGTATCTACACCAAGTAAATCCTTACAGATTTTTTGTTTCAGCTTCTCGTGACTTGAGAGCTTGTGAAGTTTGGCCTGATTGGACTCAGCACAACTTTTTCTTTGGGCTGGGTTTGCCTGATGAGAGTTTGGTGTGGTTTGACATTTTGGTGCCACCTTTCACCTGGGCAATATTCCCCTTTTTACGTCTGCTTCTGCGCAGGCAAGGTGGTTTCCTGAGGAGCCAAGCTGATTGTTCTCCATATATGCCTTGCATTTCTGAGGGGTTCTGGTGAAGTTAGTGTTGTTTGGAGCAAGAAAACTTCAATTTGAGTGATCTTTAAGATACGTATAAAGTGAAGTAACATAAGAACAACCTGCTCCCGAGCAGTGTTTATTGTTTGTCCTTCAGCTGTGGGTACTTCCCTGTCTCACAGGCCTGAACTATTATATGCTAAACAAATAGCTTTCTCCTGAAGAGCTGACTGCCAGTACACAATTACCATGATTATTGTAGGTATTGTACACTTCTGTCCGCAGAGTAAGAACTGCATCTAATTAAAATTATCCCATAAACTATGTAAAGATTTGATACTCTTTACCAGCATTGAATGCAGATTGCCTTCAAAGCAAAGGTTTCTGAATACATTATCTACACAATGAAATTAAAAATAGCATCCAGCTGAATAACATCTTCCTCTCACCCACATTTCATATCTTCAACCAAGATAGTTAAATCAGAAAAAGAGATGAAACAGTTTAATCTCAGCCTTCTAAAAAGTACAATTTACAACTGTGAAATGTTAAGAGACTTTTTTTAACACTCCTTAGAGATCTTCCACACTCTCACACTTACCCTGCAGCCTCAAGGAGCCACTTTGAACTCTGGTCTTGCAGAATCAGGTCTTCCTTTGACACCTAATGGGCCAAGATATCTGCCTCTTCAGCTGTGAGGGTTTTGAACTAGAAAGTATATGCAGAGGTGGAAGGCATAGCTGAGATGCAGGGAAAACATGTGTGGTCCTCACTTCATAGAGTAGTACTTCCTCTGAATTTTTACTGGGCAGACTTATTTTTTTAGTTTTACTGTAAGTTTTAATTTTTACTGTGTTAGAAATGAATGAACAAAATTAAAAATGGACTACATAATCAAAGCTGAAGGCAGTATTCTCACCACATATCTCTGGATTCCTCTCCTTACCCTCCTCTTCAATTTCTAAAAAGAAAAATGAGGGCACAAACTTAAAAGCTGTGTTAAATGAGAGTGGAGTTAAGCATATGTCCAAATATTCTTTGGGATTGCGTTTGTCATCAGTCTGTTTATATGTAGCCACAAAATGAAAGCACACAAAGACTTTTCATGTGGATTTGGGCTGAAGAATCAAATTTTAGGATGATTTATAAAGTGGATGTTGGGTAATTTGAGTGGGGCATATTACATTGTCTGGTAAAGGAAGGCAAGAAGAAAGAATGATGTACAAATTTGCAGCCCCTGTTGACAGTGGTTGGAATTTAGAGAAAAATAAAAGCCAGCTAAAGAAAAGATAAACTAGGTACAGGTACCATTTAGAAATCAGAAACACAATAGGAATTGAGATGCTTATATGCAGCACAAGCAAGTACTAGTTGAATTTAAATAAAGACATGGAAATCAATAGCTGTCTATTACTGTAGTGACAGCAGCTGCCAAATTGGTTGAGCTGGTTTGGGTTAATTTATTGGGGACTTATGGTTTGCAGCTAAATGAAAAGTGCAGTGGTGATAAAAAGAGGAAACAAAAACAAGCATATGCTATGAAAACAAACACATACTATATTTATTGAGAAAACATCCTCTAGAATAAAAATAAAGACTATGCCATGAAGCTAGTATGTGCTTTCACAACAGACTTGTACAGAAAATTTGAAAACCACAAGGACACATTGTTTACATAGAATTGTCATGTATATGTGGACATTCTCTAAGCAATGCAACTAACTGCTGTTTAGACATTTTCTCCTTAGTGAGTTGTCTAATTTATTGAAGCAAAGGTTGATTACCTATGACCATTATTTACAGTATGGCAATGCAGCTACTCAGCCATGTATTCTTTCTGTCCCTTCATCTGCTCATGGCTAAACAAGTTTCAAGAATCACTTTGTGAGTCACAATTAATAATCTACACATGAGGGGAATAGGGGTTTCATGGGGACCCCACTTTCCTACACAAACCTAGTAATCAGGCATGTATCATCAGCCTACCTAATGGTTGCTCCTTCCCCCACCCCTGAAAGTCATCTTTCATGAGAACTCCATTGTACCTCCCCAGGACAGAGACACCCCATTCTGCAGCTGGCCCAGAGCTGTGCTGCCTGGGCACCTGGCTGCGACTGCTGGTTATTTCATAGAATCATAGTGTGGTTTGGGTTGGAAGGGACCTTAAAGACCATCTGGTTCCAAGTCTCCTGCCCTAGGTCAGGACATCTTCCATTAGACCAGGTTGCTCAAAGCCCCATTCAACTTAGTCTTAAACATTTCCTGGGATGAGGCATCCACAGCTTCTCTGGACAACTTATATCTGTGCCTCTCTTCCCTCAAAGTGAAGAATTCTACCTCTCTCTCTCCCAGTGTGGGTATTTATGTTGGTCTGCTTCTTCTAGTTGACTACTGATGTTCAAAAATTTGAACAAATTTACATTTGAGACCTTTCCAAATTTCAGTGAATTTTTTTCCACAGTCATGTACTGAATATTTTTGGTATTTTGTCAGGAAGGGCTGTGGAGGCAATAGGCACAGTTAACATGCTGACTTTATTTCCTTAGACAAAGAGGATAGAAGTGTTCTTTAATTGAGTGAGGCTCTTCTCTTTGAGTTTTCTTCACTGCTCCTGGCCTTCCTTTTGATAATTTTCAATTCAGCCCCATGGCTACAAATAGTAAGTAAGATTTTTTAAAGAAACAAATGGTTTTAAGCACATTCTTAATGTCCAATTCAAAGTGTATGAGAGGGTCTGGTATTTCAGAACATTGTTACTTCAAAGTTTATAGAAAATCAGAATCTTTTAATGCCTTATAAGCATATATTGCTCAGGTAGAGCCAAAAAATTATAATAGTGGTTAAGGAAGATAATCAGGAGAGCAAACATCCAAATATGATGTTTGGAGCTCTGTGATCTAATCCATGAACCAAATGTGAGCCATTAATCATTAATCATATATGAGATATAAATGAAATATTGCCTACTTTGAGAAAGAATGACAAAAGGCAACTAGCTGATGGAAATTTGAGATAAAAAGTATTTGAATGTACTTACTGAGGACAGGCATTCACAGTCAATGAATTCAAGCTGCTGGATCAGCTGGACTTCAGCCATTTTATCACCCATGGTTGTGTTACACTTGATGTTTGTTTTCCTGCCTTAATAAAGGCAATTTTTGTGATAAGTCCAATGTTAGGCCAAATAGAGTTGCACTGGTGGACAGGACTGAAAATGTCTGATTCTGGAGGAACTGGGGTGCTGGGATTTGAAGCACCCAAGAGCCAACCAGTTATAGCAACAAGCTGAGGAGCCAGGCAGCCCAGTGAGGATCAAGGTCTTGACATCCCTGCAATGGCAGGTGGCCAGTGAGACAGTGCAGCCACTTCACCAGAAGGAAGTCACAGAGAAAAAGCAATTAATGTGTCATCAAAGCCGCAGCAGCATTCTGTCAGTGAAATGAGGGGAAAGAGAGCTACAACAATGATTCTAATAGATCCTGAAGTAATGAAATTCTTCCAGAAATGCATTGCTTGGACAGAAAGTCAAAATGATAAAGTCTGTGCAATTTCTGTTATCAAGGCAACTCTTTATGATGACTATAAATAAGTATTTAAGGAAACATATGTCATCTGATACTGTTCTTTTTTTTTTTGTTATAACACAGAAGATGTCAGAAGATGTGTAAGCACTTATTGAGAACTATTTTTTACAATGCTGTGAACTATCCTCTCATTTTGTAGGAACGGTGCTTTTCTGCATCAACAATTTGAACGAATGTATCAAGTAATTTGCAAATAGAGTTGGAGGAGCGTAGTTTGCATACCATATCTGCATTCTATTTCTGGGTATCAGATTCTTGTTGTGTATGTCTTGCTTTAAGTAATAGCTATATATTACAAATAAATACAGTATTACTTGGTATTTTATGAGAAAACTTGTGGGTTAAGATGAAGACAATTTTATAGGGAAAGCAAAAGCCATTCACAGAAGCAAAGCAAGATAAGGAATTTGTTCCCTGCTTCCCATGAGCAGATTGGTGTCCAGCCATCCCCAGGAAAGCAGGGCTCCATCATGTGTGTAAAGGTCACTTGGGAAGAAAAACACCATTGCTCCAAATGTCCTCTCCTTCCTCCCTCTTCCTCCAGCTCTGTATGCTGAGCATGACGTTGTATGGTTTGAATTATCCCTTTGGTCAGTTGGGCTTGGCTGTCCCAGCTGTGTCCCCTCCAAAATCCTTGTGCACCCCCAGTGTCCTCGCTGGTGGAGTGGGGTGAGAGACAGAAAAGGCCTTGGCTCTGTGTAAGCCCCGCTCAGCAGTAACAAAGACATCTCTGTGTTATCTCCGTGTTACCTCTGCATTGTTTCCAGCACAAATCCAAATCACAGCCCTGCACCAGCTACTGTGAAGAAAATTAACTCTATCCCAGCCAAAACAAGCACAGATTTACATTATTTTATTGAGTTACTACACAATGATGTGCTATTCTGTCACATTACCTACATTTAGAAAAATAATGAAAATAATGATTGTGAAACTAGAACAATAGGTTGGAAGTTCCCCTAGTTGACATCTCTGAGTTCATTTACAATCAGGTATAATGAGAAAAAAGTGAATAAAGCTAACCAGTCTGCTGACAGTGATTTTAAGTCATTCTTTTCATCCATCCTGAACAACTGTAAATGCATAAAGGAGGTGCAGTGTAGAAAATGACATCATTTCAGTTAAAGGTCACCACAAAATCCTACTAATCTTTAAGGTATTTCATTCCTCCTTATTTTATTTGCTATTGCAGACTTCAAAAATAGGTATTTAGGGAAGATGATAAAGTATCCTGTATACAGTGTTACATAAACAGTGACAGACTGCAAATGGAAAAATTAACATACAGAGGTATTCAGCATGTTAATTTGGGCTTTTTTCCTTTTCCTTTTCTTTTTTTTTTTTTTATGTTTTAAGCACGAGAAAGGTTCTTCAATGTATGTCAGGTATTTGTCACACATTGTTTAATTGCTAAATTGATATTTATAAAACTTCCTCTGATTCTTTAGTCATGTGTAAAAGATTCTCATTTTGAAAAGACTGCTAGCCTTTTCCATCTCTCACATTTGCGATTTTTAATATTTTTTGTCTTCTTTTTGTTTTACAAAATGTCTGTAAGGGTTCTGTGTGGAGAAATGAAGGACACAAATAACAGCCAGTAAACACAGAGCTGTTTTCTTCAGTGCTTACTGCAGTCATGGGGAAAATTTCAGAAATTACTAGCTGTGTGCGGTTTCTCTCGGAGCAGTGCAGAGATGTGTTGTTACATTGTAGTGGGGGTAAACTTTAGATCTTCACAAGTTACTGGTGCTGTTTGTAACTGCACTTTCTTACCCTCAGCTGCAGCCTGAAAGCCGAGATGGCAGGAGAGAGCAGGAACACCTTTCCCTCATCTACACAGCAAGGACTTCCTTTCCGTATGAAAGGTGTTACCAGTTTTCACTGGTACCAGACTGAATTCCTGCAGATGGCTTTACATGGAGCTGTCCTTGAAAATCACTGGAAAATTTGGCTAGCTGATGCTTCAGCTGCCATATTTCCCACAGAGTACCAGATCTGTCTCCATAAGGGATGGTGATTTCTTGTTAAATTCCTTGTCCTGTTAGTTACAATCTAATTAAGTGGACCTGTCTCGTTAATCTGTATTGAATCCCATATATCCAAGGTACTGTCTCTCCTTTCACACTTACATAAGTCCCTGTCTGATGAGTTCAGCCAGAATGATTCAGACTGACATTTCCAAATTAAATGAGAAGTCTGTGGATTTTAAATTGAGAGTCTGAAGCTCAGGAACTGTGGACCTTTGACTTTGAAATGCACTTTTCTTTTTGACCTGGTGTAGCGTAAGCTTTTTGGTATGCAAATCCCAGCAGAGATTTATCTATTTACTCGTGTTGTTTCTCTGGGGATAATTTCAGGGAAATCAGGGGATTTCAGGGTAAGGGAGTTTTATCAAAATGAATCGAACTGGATAGAATTGATATAAGTGGATGTTGTAAACATTGTGTAGCATTTTGGCCTAGGGGGCACCCTAAGTACATTTTTGCAGTTAGAAAATAAATACAGGAATTATTTTAAACATTATCCAGGACTGAACAGACAGTTGTTTAGCAAAGAAGGCATTCAGCTGACTTCTCATTCACTATTTGGGAGCATCCACGTTGCCATGAGACCAAAATTTGTCATTGGGTTTCACAAGAGCAGATGCCCAGGAAACCTTCAAGATTTGAGACATGTGCCCTCTCTGTAAGGAATGGAAACCAGCTGCCTTTGACTGTTGCATGCCACTGCTTGGAGGGCACAGGCTTGTGGCAAGGGAACCACTTGTGAGCTGAATTTTGCTGAGGAGAGATCAGGCCCTTTGTTTTCTGGACCACATTCTTCCAGTCTCTCTCCTTAGCAGTTGGCATGAAACACTTCTCCTGAAAGTTTTTTAATACTGAGTTATAAAAGCAATCAGTTACTTATTTTTAAATGTAGAAAGAATTACTCTTAGCTTATTAACAGCTTTGATGGCCAGAGATGAAAACTGCTGAATGTCTGAATAAATCTGCTCTATTTATCACTTCATGGAGTCTATAATCCTCAGAGAGTGTAAAAAATTTACAAGACATCCCTGAATACTGAATTTTGCATTGATTTGGATCTCACACTTGTTTGAAAGACATCTGAAATCATAACCAGGCAGACACTTTCCTCCTGAGATAGCCCCAGATGAGGAACTTTTTTAAAAGGATATAAAATCACCTAAATCTGTAAAATATCCTGACAATAGTGTGGCTTGAGACAGTGGGCAAGAGGGTGTTGGATGACTACCGATGCTAGCTTTCAAATTTCTGGGAATCCTTGGGTTCAAGGGGTATCTATTCCTATCAAAAAAAAAACAAAAACAAAAAAACACAAAAAAAACAACAAAAAAAACCCACCCAAAACAAAAAAAAACCCAAGCAAACAAAAAAACAAAACCAAAAAGGAGAGTAACCTCATATATTCGTAGGTTTGTGTAGAAGCTATTGTGAGTTTCTAAGTATCTCAGAAGTCAGTCCTAAATTTCATGGGTTAATCCTGTTTAATTTTAATGGATCTACTAGTATAAGGAAAGCTGAGCAATCAGACTTTACAAAGCTCCATATATACAGACATCGATCCATTTATGTTCATTTCTTAGCATTTGCAGCAAATAAGTGTAAGCAATCAAAACTTAAAAATTCTGTTGCTTTATTTCTTACAGATAGGGCAACTTGAAAGCCTAAATATAAGAAAAGAGGTGAAAACGATGCTGTAGCTGGCACACGTTCTAAACAAAAACCTATGAGAGATGTTTACTTTGCTAAGAGAAAAGGAGAAAATATATTGAATATATTAGTAAGATTAAATCCCTGTTTTATCTGAACAAGCCTGCTGGATGATGATTCTAAATCTTTGTTCACAAGCAAACAATTCATTATCTACAACAATGGGCTACCTATGCATGTTGCACACTGTTTATATAGAGCAGGTGACATTTTTAAATCATGAAAGGAAAGCAGCTGAGTGAGCAGAATAAAAAAGACTGGAGGCAATTTATCAGATAGCTGATATATGTTTCAGCTGACTTCAGACAGGAACACATGAGCTTTCTACTTGTTTCCAAGGCAGAATAAAATTGTATAACTTTAGCATCATTTATCCTTGCAGAATAGCTTTAAATCTCCCCAATAATTTAGTTGGAGACTCTGTACAGCTGGACAGTCAATCTGACTTGTCTCTCTTCGTAGGAAGTAGAGGAGGGAGTAGCCGTGTTAGGAAAACCAAAAGTGGAATTTCAACAAACCAGGTTTCCAGGCTTCAGCCATTGCTGCTCCAAATCTCCTTTCAATCCATTTTCTACAATACACTGGCCTTTCTCATAAAAGCTGAACAGAACTTTTCCAGTAGAAAATTTTCTGTTAAGAGAGATAATTCTGATGAAATAGGAGTAGAAAAAAAAAGAATTTTTTTTGGAAGAAATACTGGAACATCCATTTTCTGTTAATGATTGATTTTATCTGAAGTAAAAACTGTTCTGCATTGTATAAAATGTTTAAAAAGAAAACAGAACAAAACACTTTGGATGCCATCAAAACAGAATATTTCAATCGACCTCCAAGTGATTTTAAAATTGTGTAACATGGGAATATAAAAATTATTCGCTGTCCTTCGTTTCACAGAGAAAAAATATTCAAGAGCAGACAAAATCCCTTGGAAAAGAATCAATGCTTACAAGACAGCTCCAGCCTTGCTCTGGTTTTGCCCTGATTCCCTGCTTGATGGCAGCTCATATCTCTGAAAAAAATGCAGTCCAATGTTCTGCCCCAAGGATGGTTTCCAGATGATAAAGTTAAGATAAAATATGTTAAGAACTTTGTGAAGGTGGGAGGACTGGGGACATGGGTGTTTCTGAGGGGAGAAATATTAGATCTGTGGGCACTAGCAGGATCAGGATGTGTAGGAGTCAGGGACAAAAGGCAGTGAGAAGACTCTGGCCTCTTTGTGGGACAAAGACAGCAGTGCTAGTGGTGCTTGTTCCTGGTGAGGAAAACCTTTGTTTCCCCCATGATGGTCTTGGAAGATCAAAGCCACTGCAGTCCCAGTGCTGTCTTTCCCTGGCCTTCCCTAAAGATATCCCAGGTGTCTTCATATGAGCCCCAGACTTCTGCCATTTCCACCTACTCCCCCCTGCTGCTGCAGGAGTGGGAGAGGCAGCATTTGCAGCCATGGCTGGGCATCAGGACCCAGTGACCTGCTTTCCAGTCTCAGCAAAACTCAGACCATCACTGAGGGAGAGCCGCTCTGTGTGACAGCTCTGCACGAGCCTCAGCATAAAGACCTGCTGTCTTTGTGAGTGCCAGGTTAGAGGGGATGAGGGCTACAAGGTGTTTATGCTGGGAAGAATCAATGGGAACATTTGTAAATGCTTCCCCTGGCAAAGCCAGAGAAGCAAACCAAAACTTAACCATTGGAATAATTTGCTGGCGTGCTGCAGGTTCATTGTGTCAAGGGCAGAAACTGAAGTTCAATCATTAAAACGTGGGTGAAGGGGAATTTGTTTGCCCTTTTGAATGTCTCTCCAGATCTGGCCCTGGCAGAATTGCCCTAGGCTGGCCTTGGGAAAGCTTCATGCCCACAGGCAGAGGACAGGCAGCCTCTCTGACCCTGCTTCCCTCCTTGGGAAACATTACCTGCAGGGAAAGAGGGCACCAGCAACCCCTGGGCTGGGTCCTCCGTAATAAACACAGCTCATGGATAAACACAGTGCAGACAAATAACTAGCTGTGTGACAATAAAAACAGCTCAGATATTGACACAAGGAGAAGACACCCCTGAGGCAGCACTCACTGCAAGCCCGTTTTTGAATGAGCAATAGTTAAATGTTTGTCCTTGCCTCTTTCTTTCAAAAGTAGGGCAAATATCTATAGAGTTCCCAGCGGGGAGGTAATCTAACTTTAACTTTCATACAGTCAAGTAAAACACCCGAGACCTGTGTTAGGGATGCAAGCAGGTCGTCTGAATTATGATTATTCAATCTGGTATTATTTTAATCTGGCATGCCTCTCACGTGCTTCATTTAGGTTCATCTTGACCTGAAAACTGCAATCCCAATGCCTTTTGTGCCTTTATCTTTACAGGTGATTTATCTTGTTGCAGTGTATTTTTTCTGTTTTGGTTTTTTTCCCCCCCAAATATAAATATTTATTTTAATAGCGAAGCCCTGCCCGTGAGGCAGAGCGGCACATTGCATTGTCTCGGGTCTCCCAAGCATGGTCTGGGTCCCCTTGTAGCAGCAGCCTCTTGCTTTAACTCTGGCTCTTGCTAATTGAGGCAGGGAGATAATGAATTAAGAGCCAGGGGAGGTGAGAGCCAGCACCTCCCCTGCAGCCGCAGCGTGCTCCGGGTGATGTTTCCTTACTCGTTAACAGGACAATAGCCGAAAAAAATTAAGGAGGGGGAGAAAATGACTGATCTTTCTGTATGAGATAATGGATGAGCCCGGGATGACCTGTTTTTTTCCTTGCGGTGGAGCGGTGCTGAAGACAGAGGGCACCCGCGCCCAGCCCACTGCCGTCGCCCCGCCGCCAGCGCGCCAGCTCGGGGCGGCCGGAGAGCCGCCAATGCCCGCTCCCGGCAGGCAGGGAGCCACTGCCTCACCCGGCCAGGTACGTCTCAGGGGCGACCCTCCGGGCGGACCGCGGGGCTCAGCCGTGGGACGCCCAGCGGGACAGGCAGGGCAGGCAGATGGCACCGGGGAGACGGGGCTGCGGGGCTGCCCGCGGGAGCCTGCTTCGGGCGGCTCTGCCCGCCTGCGGGTGCGGACGCGCAGCCAGGACGGCGGCTCCTCTCCGAGCGTCGCCTTCCTCGGGACCGTCTCCAGTCCCCCGCGCCGCTCGGCGGACACGCAGCCCCGCCGGCCCCGGCAC